>VDFB02089968.1:69653-148637 GCA_007258455.2 Sequoia sempervirens
ATTACCCTGTATTATCATCATTAATGAGATGACATGCGACTTGCCCATGTGACACATCATAGTTCAATAAGGCTCATAAATTAGGACATAAATCAATAATGTTCATCCAAGTGCATTGTCCTTTGCTTTTAACCCCTTCATTAGCAAAAAAGTCTGCCACAACATTGGCTTCTTTATAGGCATGTGAGACCTTTATATTATCAAACTTAGCTAAGGTTGAAATAGCATCATCAATCTAAGACTTTATGGACCACGAGGTGGGGACCTACCTAAAAGACAATCTATAATATTTTTAGAGTCCCCTTTAAGCCAAAGATTTTTAAAATTTAGACTATGAGCCAAATTTATCACATGGAAAGCTCCAACAACCTCTACCAAGTGATTGGTTTGAGACCAAGGGGAGAGGCAATCACACCTAGAAAATTGCCAAAAGAATCCCTTATGACTCTGCAACATCCTGCCACCCTAGGATTACCTTTAGCAGCCCCATCAAAGTTGGCTTTGATCCAACCATTAGGTGGGAAATTCTAACAGACACCCTCCCTATCCTTGTTAGCATGTTTAGGGGAACAGGTCAAGTCAACACTAATGTTCCATTCCTTAACAACCATAAGATCATAGGATGAGCAAGCCACTTTCTCAGTATTACAAACCTTTTGGGGGATTGGTATGTTGTTAGTTATAGATACACCTTTTTATTTTTAAGTTGAAAAAATTAATTTTGATAGAACATTATTGTATGGAGATTTAGATAATTTTAGATAAGGGGTGTAGAACATTGGGTAATACTAATTCTAATTCTAATTGTCTTTGATAATTCTAATTAGTTATATATTAATTAAATTTGAATTAAATTAGTCACCATGTATGTTGTATCAAAAAATTGATCCATATGCATTCGAATTGCGTATTCCAAGGAATCAAGTTGAGATAATGATAGCTTTACATGTTTTCCAAATATATAGAAAATGGAATAGAATATGATCCTTCATATGATCTTATTTTAGATTTGGAATAGAAGGACATAGAGTATTTGAATTTTTCCAAAGAAAATGGACTATTGGTAGTATGTGATTGACCCATTTAGTTACGCGATCCAAAAATTAGGTTGCCTTTCCTTCTGACATTTTAATCTACAATTATGAATTCAAGGTGTTTAAATCACCTTTAAGGAGATTATTATGTGAGGTTCATGTTATCCTCAATTAAACTTGTTGAAAATTTGATTAAAAATGACTTGTGAACAAAGATTCAAGATTGAAATAGACCATGTTTAATACTCATATATTTCACTAATTAGTTAGATGTTGATGTGGTATTGAATTCTCAAATATTCTCCTTGAATGATGGTGCAAGTAAGAAGTGAGATCTAGACTAATCTTCCTTTTGTATAGACGTGTAAAAATAAATCAGCATTCTATTTTATACCAAAACCATATAATGCAAGCTAAAATATTCAATACTTCAAGTTGATAGGGAAAAATGACAAACCTCTTTGAATTTGAATAACACATGGGTCAATTCACACTACATAATGAAACTAGGTTGGAGATGAAACTATAAATTATTAATGTTATCCATATTTACACTATAATTGATTAATTAAACAATTGAAGAAGGTTCTTTTTTAACATGTAATTCATGCAATCATCATAATTAATCATTCACAATTTTCCTCAAATGTCCCACCTTACTTCTCTCTCTCTCTCTCTCACACAATCTCTCTCCACCTACCCCTCCGTCCCTCCGTCCCTCCCTCCCTTTGTACTTCCCTCACACTCTCTATACCTACAACCAACCTTAGAT
This sequence comes from Sequoia sempervirens, assembly GCA_007258455.2. Taxonomy (NCBI): domain Eukaryota; kingdom Viridiplantae; phylum Streptophyta; class Pinopsida; order Cupressales; family Cupressaceae; genus Sequoia; species Sequoia sempervirens. The sequence goes on from VDFB02089968.1 coordinate 71,460, forward strand.
GATGAAGGTAGTGACCATTGAGTAGAGTAATGGGAAAATGGAAATGTAGAACTAGAGGAAACATGTACTAGAATGTATGAAATGAAAAAGGAATCTACTCTACAAACACATGAAAAGAAGAAGACCAAAGTGATTTCTATATATTTGGAGAGGAGGATTGCATCCACCAAACAAAATATGTTACTTGAATAATTTTCCAACCTACTATTCTGAGGCACATCCACCTTATCTCTAGACATCATCATACAAGTGAAACCTTTCTTTTATTCCATTAGTCAACATCATCATCACATTTAAGAAAGATAGGTATAGAGAGAGTTAAAGAGAGAGGGAGGGCTAAGTGGAGAGAGGTTGTGTGTGTGTGAGAGGGAGAGAGGGAGAGAAGGAGGGAGATAGGTTGTGGTAGGGTGGGAGGAGCATTACTAAATCAACAAGGAAGACTAGTATGCTGACTTTATCTACTTCTACATTGCTATTTTCCTACTGCACATACTACACACTTCCTAAGTGGTTAATTTTAGTATTCTATTGTTTTGCTACAGTTTCAACACTTCCAACTATTTCTTTTTCTGCATTTAGATCTAATTTTTCCTTTTCCTTATCATTTATTTCCAATTGTATTTGTTCCATGAAATTATTATGTTCAAGAATCTTTGACTTCATTTGTTCAACTCCACTTATACAATCATCTCTCACTTTATTTGCTTACACAAATTCATATGCAATACAAAACCTCTTAATTTTTTCCACTTTTGCATTTCCATTTTCCCATTGCATTTACGACACACACACACCTTCCTCAACTTCTCAGGAATGAGAAGAATCTCTTAAGTCAATACATTATCTATCTCATTCACTTTTTTCTACTTATTTTCATGTGTTTTTAGAGCATATTCCTTTTTCATTTTATACATTCTTGTACATGTTGCCTCTAGTTCTACATTTCCATTTTCCCATTGCACATAATACACATGCTCCTTCCTCAAATTATCAAGAGAAGGAAGAATGTCTTGAGGAAATACATATAAATTTGTGCAAGAAAAGAAAGTGAGAGATAATTGTATAAACAAATGAAGTCAAAGATTCTTGAACTTAAATTCCATGGAACAAATACAATTGGAAATAAATGATAAGGAAAAGGAAAATTCATATCTAAGTGCAAAAATAGAAATAGTTGGAAGTGTTGAAAGTGTAGCAAAATAATAGAAGACTAAAATTAACCACTTAGAAAAGGATGTGAAAGATAAGAAGAATATTTTATCTTCAAAAGAAAAGGAGTTTCATGTTGTTGAGAGAGCTAGAATCTAAATCAAATAAATAAGAAAAGGTTTTCATTAAAACTTTGTAGGTTGGAAAACATTGGGTGTTATGAAACTTGCAACCCACATAATATTGTAGATTAGTTTTTTGTATCCCCCACCTATAATCCTCCCCAAGCTCTCCACCCTTGAGATTAAAACAAGTAGAATGCAATCAATCACAACCCATTGTGTTTTCCAACCTATGATTATTTTGTGCATTTATTTTTCCATCATATGAGGAAATTGAAACACATTTTTTACTCTAACTAATAGTTGTGGTAAATTTTGAAAGTACCTTTCATTACGTTTGTACTCTCTAAATAAGAAAATATTTTCATTAAAGCAATTGTAGGTTGGAAAACACTGGGTGTTATGAAACATGCAACCCACATATTGTTGTAAAAACCTTTGCACGCAAAAACCCAATTTATTAGTCACCCCTCAGGTTAATTTGAATTTTTTTTATGTATCACCCACTTGGAAATCCTCCTTAAGCTCTCTACCCTTGAACTTAGAAAAAGAAGAATGCAATAACTCACAAACCATCGTGTTTTCCAACCTACAATTATTTTTGTGCATTTCTTCATATGAGGAAATTGAAACACAATTTTTACTCTTCGTAATAGTTGTGGTAAAATTTGAAAATTCCTTTCATCACATTAGTAGGGATAGTGAAAGATGAGAGATAGAGAGATTTTTTTCCAATTGTATTTGTTTCATGAAATTCTTAAGTTCAAGAATCCTTGACTTCATTTGTTCAAATCCACTTATAGCATCATCTCTAACTTTATTGGCTTGCACAAATTTTATGATCTAATTCACTTTGGTAGATGCTTCTTTTTAAGTGTTTTTAGAGTAGATTCATTTTTCATTTCATACATTATAGTACTTGCTACCTCCTGTTTTGTATTTCCATTTTCCAATTGCACATAGTGCACATGTTCCTTCATCAACTTCTCAAGAGTAGGAAGGATCTCTTCAGTCAATACATTATATATCTCATTCACTTTGGTCTACTTTTCAAGTGTTTTCAAAGAAAGAGGAAATGAGGGAGATACAATCTAAATAAGAAATGGATTCACCCTAATCCTATGCAATGGAAAAAATTATTCCTATCCTTCTTGATATGTGAGAAAATCTATTTGATATATATTACTACCTTTATCTCACTTCGACTAATGGTGCTAGAGGAGAGGGCATGTGATTTTGAGAGCCAATAGGATTGTTGTATAATATTATATGTGAGAGTGTCTTGGTATCCCAAATGACAAATGAGTGTGTGTTTATTAACTAATATCAAAACTAACCATATCTCATAGTAATGAAACATCTATTTGGTGTAATGGTCCTCTCCCTATGATGTAATTGTATAGTCAATATGGTAGGTAGGGGTAAGAAAGTTTGTATGTTAGCTTGTTGTTGATGGCATCCTTGCATCCACTAGTATCATATCGAAAGCATTAAAATGCATATAGATCCTCATAGCTTGACTCTACATTACTATAATTTGATTCCTCAAATCTATCCATTGGTTGTTATGATACTTCATCCAATAGTTGATGTAATATCTTGGCGTCTTTATGTATCTTTTCTGTCTTTAACAATGTTAAAGTTCTTGAATTGATGGTTTCATATTAAGAATCTTTCCAATTCATTCTCTACATACAAATTCTTGTTGCACATTATGTTATAATTCAAAATAATTTCTTGGACTTAAGAAATTATTCTTGCTCTTGAGAAGTTGAGGATGGAGCATGTGCACAATGTGCACTATGTACAAAGGAGAAGTATCTTAGAAATATATACAATACTAAATATAAGTATCTTTAGAATATCCAAATCAATATTAAAACGAGCACAATTGTAGAAATAACATGTAAGGTACTAGTAAGTGACCAATGTTAAAATTTAAGATAGGTGCATATCATGAAGAAGTACTACATCATGTTAAAGGATATATGTCATTTATTTTTGGGAATCTTGGCAATGATAGTATGAGAATAAATTCATACATTTGTATAAAGAGAATACTTATACTATGATGAAGGACATAAAGAAACATACTCTAGGGATGGATGATTTGATATTAAACTATTTGAATGGCATAAAATATTTTACCAAGATCTAGATTTGAAAGTAGTTATCACTAGATCATAATAGAGGGAGGGAGAGAGAGAGAGGGAAGGAGGGATATAGGAAGTAGTAGGGTACTATGAATAGAAGGAGGGAGAGAAAGAGGGAAGGAGAGAAATAGGGATATGTATAGAGAGTGGTAGGGGGGGAGGGATAGAGGGAAGGAGGGAGATAGGGAGTGGTAGGAGGGGTAGGTGGAGAGAGGTTATGTGTGTGTGTGTGTGATGGAGAGAGAGGCGGAAGGAGGGAGATAGGAAGTGGTAGGGTGGGAGGAATAGAGGGAGGGAGAGAAAGAGAAAAGGTGAGAGATAGGAAGTGGTAGGGTGGGAGGGATAGAAGGACCCAAAATGGACTTAGTAGGAGGGGAGATGTGATGGTGGATTGTGGGAAATAAGCACCCAAAATGGATTTATAGGATGGAGGAGGGTATGTGCAAGATCATGATGGGCCAAAAAGTGGCAATATTATGGGTATTTGTAGGGTATGTGGCTGACAAATTTTTTTAACCCAAAATTGATGAAAAGAAAAGGGTTTTTAGAGGAGATTCTCAGCTTTCCAACAATATAAATTATGCTTTAATTTGAATTTAATAAATAATTATTATTCATTTTCTATTAGAATTACAACTAAAGTCCTCATTGATAGGCTGATTGAAAAACATCTATAAAATTCAAACGATATCACATTTTTTGAATCTAAAATATGCGTCACATTCTATACTTCACATACTATAGGATTAAAAAAGAAAAATTAAATTTCATGAATTTTTGACCAAGTTAAGGTGGTCAGAACTACGAGTTCTTATATTTTTTAAAATATGTAATAAGAATTCATAATTAATTATTTACTTGGAAAAAAATTACATAAAAATATGCATCACATTCGGACATGAGTCCTCTACTTATATATAAAATATTATAAAAAAATATTATCATTTTATTATGTTTAGGGTGGTTAGACAAACACCTACTTCTTATTTTTTCCCTGAAACTTAAATACTACTGCATTGAAATTTCATATTTTCAGCAAATAGATTTTATTTATTTTTAAATAAACCTAGTAGTTTAGAAACTACATTCAATTTTATACAGATTCTATTATTACATATTATTGAAATAATATAGATATCTTATTCAAAATTTTACATCAAGTTTCCTAACACTAATTTTTCTAAATTTTTTGCCACTTAAGACCCTGTTTTTTCCATGATGATCCTGTACATACCTAGGAGGGATAACGATAATGTTTTTGGGTTAGTATGATGGAGGGAGATGGCAAGGAATGGTTTAGAAGAATGATAATAGATAATTTATTGACTTAGGAGATTATTCGTACTCTTGACAAGTTGAGGAAGGAGCATGTGCACTATGTGTAATGGGAAAAAGGAAATAAAGAAATGGAGGCAGTAGGTACTAGAATGTATGAAATGAAAAAGGAAGCTACTTTAAAAACACATGAAAACAAGTAGACCAAAGTGATTTTTGTATATTTGGAGAGGAGGATTGCATCCACCATGTTGATGATATATTAATCAAGACTAATGAAGTGTTTATTAGAGAAATCAAGGTTTAGTTGGAGTACAATTTTGAGATGAAATATCTAGGAGCTATAAGATACATCCTTGGTATATCTAGGAATTGGTAGGGTGGGAAGGATAGAAGGACCCAAAATTGGCTTAGTAGGGGGGGATATTTGATGGTGGATTGTGGGAAATAAGAACCCAAGTGGTAGAGTGGGAGGGATAGAAGGACCCAAAATAGACTTAGTAGGAGGGAAGATGTGATGGTGCATTGTGGGAAATAAGAACCCAAAATGGATTTATAGGATGGAGGAGGGATAAGGATAACATTTTTGGGTTGGTATGATGGAGGGTGATGGCAAGAAATGGTTTAGAAGAATGATAATAGATAATTTATTGACTTAAGAGATTATTCCTACACTTGAGAAATTGAGGAAGGGGCATGTGCACTAGATGTGCAATGGGAAAATGGAAATACAAAAATGGAGGTAGTAGGTACTAGAATGTATGAAATGAAAAAGGAGGCTACTTTAAAAACACATGAAAACAAGCAAACCAAAGTGATTTTTATATATTTGGAGAGGAGGATTTCATCCACCATGTTGATGATATGTTAATCAAGACTAATGAAGTGTTGATTAGAGAAATAAAGGTTTAGTTGGAGTATAGTTTTGAGATGAAATATATAGGAGCTATAAGATACATCCTTGGTATATAAATAAATAGATATATGGATAATAAGAAGCTATGGTTAAACTAGAGGAAGTATCTTGAGACTATTCTATAGTGGTTCAACATGCACAATGGTAATCCTATAAGCATTCCTTTACCAATATCCACTAAGTTGAGCCTACAACAATTCCCTAAATCTATGGAGGGAAGGATGGATCTAGGGAGTGGTAGGGTGGGAGGGGATAGGTATAGAGAGAGTTAGGGAGGAAGGGTAGGTGGAGAGAGGTTGTGTGTGTGTGTGTGAGGGAGAGACATGGGAGGAGGGAGATAGGAAGTGGTAGGGTGGGAGGGATAGAGGGAGGGAGAGAAAGAGGGAAGGAGGGAGATAGGGAGTGGTAGGGTTGGAGGGATAGAAGGAGGGATAGAAAGAGGGAAGGAGGGAGATATGGAGTGGTAGGGCGAGATGGATAGGTACAAAGAGAGTTAGGGAGGGATGAAGGGAGGGGTAGGTGGAGAGAGGTTGTATGTGTGTGTGAGGGAGAGAGGGAGGGAGAGAGAGGGGGGGATGGAGATAGGAAATGGTAGGATGGGAGGGATAGAGGGAGGGAGAGAAAGAGGGAGGAGGGAGATAGGGAGTGGTAGGGTGAGAGGGATAGAGAGTGGGAGAGAAGGAGGGAAATAGGGAGTGGTAGGTTGGGAGGGATATGTATGGAGATAGTTAGAGAGGGAGGGGTAGGTGGAGAGAGGTTGTGTGTGAGAGAGAGAGAGAGGGAGAGAGAGGGAGGGATATAAAGAGGAAAGCAAGGAGATAAGGAGTGGTAGGGTGGAGGGATAGAGGGAGGGAGATGAGGGAAGGAGAGAGATAGAGAGTCGTGACAAATTTGGTTTTAAATTCAAAAGGACCTTGATATAAGTTGAACCACATCAAAGTACTAAGACTTTGCACTATAATCATTATGTAAACCATTCTCCATGAGGTAGTGAAAATGCCTCGATTCATGACGTCCCTCAATACTTGAATTTATACTTGATATTTAACATGGAACTCCTTAAACCATATTTCCTCCCTTTATTATATTTCACAACTATCAAACATCCTAAAAAACTAAAAAGTAAAACATTCAAAAATAAAATCAAGGGACATCATTGACTAATATTAGCCACAATTCCCATAAAATCATTTAGGAAATCAAGACTCGATAATATAAAAATCAAACTAATTGGTACACTCTTTAGAAAATATACATATACTTTCCTTAAATTACTACTGATGCAATGCATAATATTATAATTAAGAGGGAAGAAATGATTTCAATATAGCCTCATACATCTAGTTATAGCATCTTAAGTTCAAGAATCTTTGAATTCATTTGTTCAACTCTAGTTATAGCATCATCCCTCACTTTCTTTTCTTGCACAAATTAATATGCATCAATTGGATTGTTATGTTTAGAGGATTTTACAACAGTATATGGGCTATAGGTTTCATAACACCTAGTATTTTCCAATCTATATAATTAGTGTAATGAAAACCTTCTATTATTTAGAGAGTACGAATATAATGAAAGACACCTTCAAATATTTAGCACAACTATTAGTTAGAGTAAAAATTATGTTTCAATTTCATCATACTATCAAAAAATAAATGCACAAGTTAATAGCAGGTTGGAAAACATAGTGGGTTGTGAGTAATATGATTGTGCTTCTTTACTTTTCGAACATATGAAGAAATCGAAACATATTTTTTACTCCAACTAAGACTTGTTATAAATTTTGAAGGTGAATTTAATTTCATTCCTACTTTAAAAAAAAATTCCATTACATTCTTACTATTTTATAAAATTACAAGTTGGAAAACATGAGGTGTTATGAAACCTAAAATCCACTTGTTGTTATAAAACCCTCTACACTTAAATACCCTAATGGTTAGTTACCCCTCAACTCAATTTTGTTAGTTTTGTGTATACCCCACTTGCAAATCCTCCTCGACCTCTTTTCCCTTGAGTTTTGAACAAGCACAATGAATTAATTGATAATTGACATTGGGGTAAAAGCAAGAAGTTGGGTATACACGTATGCAGAGGGGAAGTTTTGGCCAAAAAAATTTTTCACAGAAAATGCGTACGCATTATAAAAAAAATGCATATGCATTACATGCTTCGGGTACCCAAGCCTAAAAAATGTGCATGCACTAAAAAATGCGTACGCGTTATATAATGCATACACATTTTATAACATGCAAAAATTGATTATTTAAAAAAATAAATACTTTTTAGAAAAGGGTACCTGTTTTAAAATACGTACTCATTTTGTAACACAAAACGGGTACGTGTTTTACAAAACAGGTACACATTTTCAAACGGGTACCCATTTCTTAAATTTTTATTTTTTTAAATAATCAAGAAAATAAAGAACACATGTTTTTGTAATGTGTACACATTTTTTAAAAACACGTATGCATTTTTAAAATTCAAAATTCTCAATCCACATATTGCCTTGGTTTTAGGCTTGGGAAAGGCTTGGCAATCCGAGCCTTAGCCTTTGACCTACAACTAAAAAACTAAGGTAGATTGGAGAAGAATGTCCAACTTTGGCAATATGGTTGATGGACCTTTTTTCTGAATCAATCTATAAAATTAAAACTCATTATAGAACACAATGTCTACTTTACAAATATATATTTTTTATTAATATTGGATTGTGTTTGCTATTTTTTAATTAATTTCTAAGCAAACTAGTCCTTTAACTTGAAATATCAGGCTTTTTTTGTTTTTTAATTACTTTTTTTTGGTTAAGTTTCTTGTAAAAGAAATTATATGGCATCAAACTTCAGGCAATTCTCTACACAATGAAAAAAAAAGATTCAAAAAATGTTTAGTTTAGGTCCAATTAAATACTGTCCGTACATATTGATTTTTATAAACAACAATTAATGCCAATAAAAATTTAGTAAAAAAAAAAATTCAACCCAAAATTACAAAAAAAAAATCAGACCAAACTTCATGTTGTTAGCTCTCATTTCCCAAAAAAATTAGCAAAATTCTTTTATTTGGGTCAAAAAGTGTTGTTTGTACACGTGCTTGGTATTGTAAAAAACATAGACTTTTAAAAAGTGGTTTTTATAGATCCCTATCAAAATTTAATTTCTAGAATCTAGGTATTTGAATAATTTACATATTTGAAAACTAGATTCAAAATTCAAATTTTCATATTACTAACTTTTTAAAAGATTCATTGTGTAAGTGCCTTAAATTTTCAGTCCAAGTGTGACAAATTCTGAAAAACAGCAAAAACACTTCCACTTTTTGAGCTTTTTGTGTACCCAACTTCTTGCATCAACCCATTGTATTTTCCAGCCTCCAATTATATTGTCTATTTATTTTTCAATCATAAGAATAAAATGAGATAATTTTCACTCTAACTAACAGTTGTGGTAAATTTGGAAGGTGACTTCCATTGCATTTATGTTTTCTAAATAATAAAAGGCTTTCATTACAATGATACTGCCTATGTATAATTGGAAATTGGAAAATACTTGGTGATATAAAACTTGTAACCCACATACTATTGTAAAAACCTCTACATATAACAACCCAATTGAGATTTGTACAAGCACAATGAAATTAATCACAACTAACTGTGTTTTTCCAACTTGTGATTATTTTGTGCATTTATTTTTCCATCATATGAGGATATTGAAATGGAATTTATACTCTGAATAATAGTTGTGTTAAAATTTGAAGGAGTCTTTCATTGCATTTGTACTCTCTAAATAACAAAAGGTTTTCATTACAATCATACTATCTATGCATAATTGGAGGTTGGAAAACACAAGGTGTTATGATTGTGAGTATATGAATTATTATAAATTGTAATATTTTATTAAATACTACACCAATGATTTCTATGACTACTCTATGTACCTACATGAAGATACTTTCTAGCAACAAAAGGTTTTTAAATACATAACAATATTATCACCTTATATTTGTATAAAATGTAGAGTTTAACCTCAAAGATACTAAGACATGATTATTATAATGCATCTAAGAATGAAGCCAACATTATGCTAAATGCCAAATACAACAATCTCTTATTATATAAGCTACATTAGATCCCATGCAATGTGAGCCTATCAATACCAAAAATTTAAGTTTCATGAATACCTAATTGTTATATTTAGAATTTTAAATCTCACAAAATGGTTTGAAGATGGATCCAAAGAAGGCAAAGTAAATTTTTTAATTGCCTTTACCAATTAATATTATAGAGTTAAGAAGTTCTTCAATAAAAACTTCTACTAGCCTCACATTTGTGGAGGTGTTGATCATCATATTAAATCCTACATTCATTAAAAATTACAAAGTCTAAAAATAGGAAGCTTGGAATCTACACCACTCTTAGCATGGATTTCTTGAACATAATACTTACAACAAATCACCAACATAAGTAAACATTCATTACGGCCGATGGGTTCTCCATGATGGCCATCATATCACATGGATAAAAATCTCACCATGATAAATGTCTTGCATCTTTTCTTCACTCATGTTTGGGTCCATTTTGGCATACCAACATCCATTATTTATGACTATGATCCATGTGCTTTTGGTAGACATTGCAGACAATGTTAAATACATAAAGGAATTATTCTAAAGGATTTCATTTGTAGATAAGCAACAGAATGGAAGAGGTCAACTGCCAAATACATTCTTGTACATCTATTTCATGTATACTATGTTGTGCAACCACACACTTTGAATGATGACATCCCTTACATACAAGAATATTTCATTGTAATTATTTAGAGTTCTACATGGAATAAGATTTCTAGACATGTCTTGGGTTCCAACCTAATACATTTATTGACATATCCTACCATACATGACCATCCACAATTAGACACTCATGAACAAAAGTTTGACAAGGCACATGAAATGTTAGACCAAAAAGTGTATGTACCAATAGGTTCAATAGATTCTTACAATCTAATAATAGAAACATAGAGAGTGACACAATCTAATTCTAAAGGTTTAATCTTGATCCGCCTAACCAAATAAGTGTTAGAGAAAGCTACAGTTAAAACAAAGAAAACGAACAACAAAAATTGCAAACCTCTCCCATGCACTTGACTTGGAGGATCCTATGTGGTAATCTATTGATATAACCCACACAACTCCTTTGAATTGCTCCGCAGTTGAAGGCTGCAGGCGCTTTCATCATCATCGAAGCCATGGCTTCCATTGATGATTGCTAAGAAATGTTGGATTCTGTAAAACAATTAAATTTCTCCAATCAACCTTTGAAATATTGTTATTTGATGTATTGTTGGAGCCTTGCTATTGGATTTATAGCTGCATATTCGAGGAGGATTGTATTTGATGGTGAAAATTTGGCCAGGTCATCTATGTTAGGTGCATTGTTTGCAAAAAGGATTTCATGGGGGTCTCCAATTCTTTTTCATAGCTGTAGCGTTGAACCTGCACATACATATATGATCGAATTCCAGTGTTTCAATTGCAGAAGCACACATATTTTTGCAAATGATTAAGTTGAGCAAGTTATACAGCTTTGTTAGGGATACGATATTGCTGAGGAAAAGAATCATGGTGGTTAATTTGTTTTCCCGCACTTTTACTTTTTAATAACTCCCACACTATTTTAATTTCGATCCGTCCTCCTCCATCTGCTTGCGGTTAGCATCACTTCTATTTGTCCATGCCGTTAACTTCTCCTGTCAGTATCAGTCATTGCTATCTTTTTTTCCGTTTCTTATTTTGGTGGGCCCCCCAACGATGGCATGCTGTTTTTATGTATGATTTTATGCGTTTTTGTATGTACATAGGTGCGTTTTGTCTAGGAGTTAGCTGGTTCCACAAATGCATGTGTATTAAAATATCCCAAAAAAATTGAATTACCAATTTTATGAGTGTTCTACTGAATTGGGAAGTTTTCATCAATTTAAGTAAAAGTAAAATCATTCACTTTTTTGTTTGTTTGTCATTTTAGTTTAGAGCCAAGGTCTGAGGGGTATAGCGATCTCGGCCTCATGTCTAAAGGGGCTTTGCACTAAACAAGACTTGATCCCTAGTGGGCTCATTCTGAACCTTTCAACTTCACCAGTAGACCAAGGACCTAAAATTTGTTTCTAGTTTATATATTTAATTGTGTAATAATTTTTCTAATGATTTTTTTTATATAGTTAAATTTATAAACATTCAATATATAATTTTAGGGCTCTAGGAAAATTCATCACTAGCAATTCACCAAAGGAAAATTCACCGCCAAGTAATATTCAACACCAACAATTCACCAAGTTTTTGAAACATATATTAAAAGGGTATGTGGAGGATCATCATGCAAAAAATTCAAAAAAATTAGAGTTAGGCAACTTGACGTAAAAATTTGAATAAGTTATTTATATTATTTCAAAAATATGTAAGAATATAATCTGTAGCAAATTGAATGTAGTTTCTAAACTACTAGGCTTATTTAAAAAAATAATCTATTTGATGAAAATTTGAAATTTCAATGCAGTAGTACTTACATTTCAAGGAAAAAATAAGTAGGTTTCTGTCTCACACCCTAACCACAATAAAATGATAATATTTTTTAATAAGATTTTAGATATAAGTAGAGGGATCATGTGTTGATGTGATGCATATTTTTTTTGTAATTTTTTTCTAAGTAAATAATTAATTATGAATTTTTTATAACAAACTTTAAAAAATATAAAAACTTGTATGTTTAACCACCTTAACTTGGTCAAAACTTCATAAAATTCAATTTTTTTTCAATCATATAGTATGTAAAACATAGAATGTGATGTATGTTTCAGATTAAAAAAAATTATACTATTTGAAGGCTATAGATGTTTTCAATCAACCTATCAATCAAGACTTTAGTCGTTATTCAAATTGAAAATGAATAATAATAATTTATTAAATTCAAAGTAAAGCATAATTTATATTGGTGGAAAGCTAAGAATCTTCTTTAAAAACCCTTTTTATTTCATCAATTTTGAGAAGAAAAAAAAGTTGTCAGCCACATGCCCTACACATACCCATCATATCACCACTTTTTGGCCCATCATGATCATGCACATACCCAAAAAATATTGGTAAATTACTAGCGATGAATTTTACTTAGCGGTGAATTTTCTGTCGATGAATATTCCATGGTGGTGAATTGTTGATGGTGAATTTTCCTTCGATGAATTTTTCTCATGCCTAATTTTAGAGATTGTGGAAGTGTGATTTCTTTAATTAATAAAGTCTCTTTTAAATTTTGATTATATCTTAAAATAAGAATATTTAAATAAAACTATATAACCATCAAATTTAAGCCTTGTCTATCTTCATCATTAATTTTTAGTTTTTCTTCTTATTAAGAAAATCATTAAAATATAAAAATAAATTTAAAATGCCAATAATAAACTATTATTAATTTTCTACCAAATAAAAATCATTAAATAATTTTTATCAAGAATATATATTTTTTTTAATAATAATTAAATTTTTTATACTTTTAAATAAAACAAGATATAAAGATATATGTATTCCTATATTAAAAGTGTCTCAAATCAATCACACTTGTGACTCCCCCATCTCTCTATTTATATATATATATATAGAGAAAGAGATATGACCTAAATTTGATAAATAATTTGTAAATAGAAATTAAATGGGTGATGAATGGTGTTGTTAAGCACATTAAATTATTCTAAATGTAAAATTTTTAGGAGTATATAAATTTAAAATTTGTTAATGTAATGTCAAATTAACCATTAAGATCATATATAAAAGTATAGAATATCAAATTAGACATTAGTAAATTATAAGAATATAATACATTACACAAATGTACATGAAGAAACACTTTTTTAGAAAAAAACCTATTATAAGAGAGAATGCAAGTCTATATTAATATTTGAATCAACAAAATTCTCCCTTCAATTTAATAGCTTTTTACAATACATATAAATAACCCATAAAAATATGTTGATAGTAGCATGGTGCAATGATTAAGTTATGTTGTTACTCTTGCCATCAAGGCTCAAACACCGTTGGGATGTAATTATTGAGAATTTATGTTGGGGATGAGGTCTCTCATTCAAGACCTCACCAACATCAAAAGTATTTACCCCTCTTAATAAAACAAAAACAAAAACTCATAAAAAGTTATTCTATAATTAAATTAAATATATAAAGAGTCAAGACGAAACTACAAATAAATTCTTGAAACCATACTATCCCAATGGTATAAAATCCAACACCCCATGTGATTAATCTATTAGTGTAAATAGTTCCATTATCACACCTAGTTAGCCAATCACCTTTCTATGATTGACCTATTCACACCTAATTTAAGTTTACTTAGGCTTTTTAAGCTTTTTTTTCACTTCATATCATTGAGACATATGTCCTCATCACTTGAGATACCTCTTGACACTTGCTCACATACTTGTCAAGTAAGCTTACAAATGTTTCATATTTGAAGGGGTAGTCAACCATTCTCTCCCACCTTCTCACCTCCTCATTATTTCGTATATATGCAAGGCTTTTTCATTGTATTTACACACTCTTGATTTTATATCAATAGACATACTATTGTTCTCATAGTTTTACTTGTAGAAGGTTATAAATTTGATCTCTTTAATTCTCCTACATAATCAACATGTCTCTATAAATAGAAAAGCATAACTCTTCTAGCATCTTTAACTTATGTAAAGAGTGAATATAATGTCAAAATAAGTGATCAATTTAGCATCCATTACATATTGTCAATCCATGGTGAACCTAGTTTACAAAATAAATGTAGAGAGCCTATATACAATGTGGCACTAAAATTTGAATTCCTCTCAATAACTCATCCTCACATAAGTAAGTATTCTCTCATTCTTGAATTCATTCGTCTATAGGAGTGACACAAGCATCTATAAATTATGTAACTTATAATTGTTATTCTTGTAAACAATCATTTCTTACAAGATATAAGCTTTCAAAAGTGTTATAGGGCGAATCCCAAACTTATATTTCAAATCAATATATCAAAATAATGGGTCCAAAGTAATAAAAAATATTAAAATTGCAACACAAAACAATATTAGTAACACACTTCAACCTCATATTAAATTACTACAATATAAAATACTTGGAAAATAATTGATTTTTAAGAATAAAATCTATATGAAATCAAATGATATTGAACTTAAAATTTCTTATATGTGCATACATATAATAAAGATTACATGAGAAATAAACAAATATAGTGAAAAACATATAATTAAATGTGTATGTGTAGGATCATCATGGAAAAAACAAGCCCTTAAGTGGTGAAAAATTCAAACAAATCAGAATTAGGCAACTTGATATAAAAATTTGAATAAGTTATCTCTATTATTTGAAAAATATGTAAGTATAGAATTTGTAGCAAATTAAATTTAGTTTATAAACTATTAGGCTTATTTAAAAAAAAATATATTCAATGAAAATTTGAAATTTCAATGTAGTAGCACTTAAATTTGAGGGAAAAAAATGTTTTACCACCCTAATCACAATAAAATGATAATATTTTTATAAGATTTTATATATAAGTAGAGGACTCATGTCCCGATGCGATGCATATTTTTTTGTAAATTTTTTTCTGAGTAAATAATTAATTATTAATTTTTTATTACAAATTTTAAAAAATATAAAAGCTCGAATGTTTGACCACCTTAACTTGGTCAAAAATTCATGAAATTCAATTTGTTTTTAATCCTTTAATATGCGAAGTATAGAATGTGACACATGTTTTGGATTCAAAAATGTGATATTGTTTGAAAGCTATAGATGTTTTTCAATCATCTTATTAATAAGGACTTTAGTCGTAATTCAAATAGAAAATGAATAATAATAATTTATTAAATTCAAAGTAAAGTATAATTTATATTGGTGGAAAGATGAGAATCTCCTTTAAAAAAAAATTCTCATAGGTCTCCTCATGACCCATCCCATCCAAGGTATGTTGCAATCTCACCTCAACTCACATTCTTTATGGCTTCAAGCTCTCTTGCTGCTCAGGACTCCTCACACACCTGCAACAGCCTATCAAAACCAAAATTCAACCTCAAATTCTTACTAGTCCTTGCCACCTCATCATAACATTTTTATTTTTACACCATGTACATCATCCCTCAAAACCATCTTTTTTATCTAATAAGCTTAAAATATCATAATTATAATCTCCTTAAACCCACTCCACTAAAATTATCATTTGAAAATCACCCTCTCCATAGTTGGTACAATGAAACATGCATCCCCTTAAGTCTGTCACTGGGAAAACATTTCAGAAAAATGCTGCCATTTCAGAGAGAATTACACTATAGTCTCTCTGATAAATCAGTAAATTGAGCCAACACAAGATATCAGGGAGACCACTGCACTTTGAAGTGGTCTATTCTGAAGTCTCTCTGATAGCCCAAAAATGAATATTTTGAAGACACTTAAGTGTTTCAAAGGAAAACTTAGATAGTTTTTCTCTTTGATAGGCTGAAATGCAAGATACAAAAGAAATATTGATATTTTAATTATGCTAAATGATTTTGGCATGTAGGAAACAAAAAAATATCTCTTAGACATAATTGATCATTATGCAATAAATAATGGAAAACTAGAAAATCCAGGACTTGGCAGACAAAGTGACAATTTCAAAGAAACATTGAACTATTAGGTTGAGAAATGTAAAAGTCTCTTTAACACTATGATAATAGTTGAGAACAAAAATTTGAAGAGACAATATTATATTGAGAGGAAAATGATAAATGATACAAATAATGAAGCAAAATAACACTGAGGGGATGATTTTGAGGAGACTGTAGGATATAGAAGAGAAGTAATAACATGTCTCTTCGAAACTATGGAATAATGCATAATGAAATATCGAAGAGAGGAGCTCGTATCAAGGAAACACAGATGAAAGTCTCTCTAAGAATCTAATAAACATAAGAGATAATTGTCAAAATGACATTGGCATATCGAAGGGAGATGGTTTCAAGTCTCTCTGAAACTCCAATAACAAAGAAAGGAAGAATATAAGAAAAGTGGTAACACCCAGGATGAAGTTTTTTAGAAGGATAATATGACATCAAAGAGAAATAATCACATGTCTCTTTGAAGCTCCAAAAAGTAAACAAATGTACAAGCATGTCGAAGGGAGAACATGATATCAACGAGAGTATAAATAAAGTCTCTTCGACACAATGAAAAGTATTTCTCACTTGGTTGACATGACTGGTGTGGCTTTCAAAAAGACAACTAACATTAATACCACCATCAATTGGCAAGTTGGCATGAACAACATTTATGAACTAGAGTCAATAGAAGTGCACCAAATCTTGATATATCTTTCTCATAAGATCTCAAAATATTAATGAATTGAATCTCAAAGTTGAGGAAGGGAGATCAAGTGATAGTAAGAAGTTTAGAGAAGAAAACATTGGTTCAAGTAAGTACTCAAGACTTAGCTAAATAATTTATCAAAGTTTATTTGAATTGTAGTAGAGATAGGGTTTAAAATGAAAAGAACTTTAGAGAAACCTAAAGTAAAGATAGAAAAAATAGAAATGAGATCACTAAACCAAGACTTAATCGAACAGTTTCCTAGTTCAATGAACAACCCAATTAAACCCCTCAGCTAAGAAATTAGAAGTTAAACATAAGAATTTAGGAGATGTATGGATTCCATAGTGAGGGTATGATATATTGATATACCATTATAGAAAGAACTGTACATGCATAAGCCTCTATCAAACCCATGGAATATGAATATAAGAAAACTTGTCATATCGAATGTGTTTATTAACATGGAACTAATCGAGGTTTTGGCTAAAATGTATAACCCTAAGATAAGGACAATTCATTCACATGATGGAGCACACTTTCTTCCGATCACTAGAGATTACATTGCTATGGTCTTTTAATTGGATGCATCTATGAAAATGTCACTAAAAACTAGAGACCTTTTGGAAGAGCTCCACACCATAGACACAAGCTACAAGAGATGGAAATTTCCTTTACATATACCCCAAGACATCGTGGGTTAGCTTAGAAGATTCTATAACAATGAGTGACCTCATTTTCTTGTTGATTTGTTTGAACAATACTATCAATATACATATTACTCAACTAGTCAGGCATTAGGAATATATGTTCTTGCTGAAATGGCTATAACACCTATGATTTTGGCTGTAGATGTTCAAAACAAAGATTCTAGACCTTTTGACTTGCAGAGTACCCGATAGAGGTTATAAACACATCACTTGCTTCTGTAAAGCACAATAGTGATGCAATTACCTTTAGAAAATACTCTTTGCTTATGAACATGATCTTGTATGAAGGATAATCCATGGGGATTTTGGGAGAAGAGTTGAGGACTAAGGACGTGGATGAAGATGAGAACATAAGGCCAGTACAAATGTGGAACCATTTGGGATAGTAGATGTGGGAGGTCTCATTATTTGTATTTCAAAGAATACTTTGTGAAACCCTTATACAAACTATTTGGCCATCACTATGATTATAATTTGTCCCTTGAGATACAAAAATTTCTTATACCTAAAGAGAAAAACCCAACAGGAAAGGTGAACCACAACTGGGGAGATTGGTACCCTATGAGGATTACATTATGATCAGAGTATACGGGTATGATGCAGCTCCATTCCTTCTTCCTAGAATAGTTCTTGACAGGATTACATATTTAGAGATAGTAAGGTAGTTGGAATTTTTAGATTATATGCATACTAAGAGCTATGGAAAGCAATCTTTCATGCCTTCAACCTAAGTGTGTTTTGGTGATTTTACCATTGTTTTTGAAAATGGATATGATTTTGTTGGTAGCAAGATTGATTACTATGGCATGACACAAGGAAATAAAAGGGAAAATTTTGATCCTAAACATTTCATCCATAATGCCAAAATGACACAGAAATCAAAAAGATATGAGCATGAATTCTTTGTAGATGATGTGATCCAAAAATGTGATGAATCTTAGGAAATATTAAGAAAGGATGAATATAACATGGTAATGATGGTGGAAGCATGGAGAAAAAGCAATAATCCATTATATACATAAGCCTTTCATGAAATACAAGAACCTCTAGAGAGAATTGAGCAATTAATCCTACATGAAGAATTGAACAAGGATGTACCCCTCATAGATTTCAAGAAAAGAAGAAGTGCTTGTTCTAGGAAACAAGCTGAAAACATCTTGCCCTTAATTCATTCATCATTGCAATCCACTTCAGATGTTAGCTTCTTAGTTGAAACTCCTATTAGAATTGAAGATGACATTGAAGAGGAGGATGGGGTTACACAAATAACTACTCCTAACATCCCACAATATGAATTTCCACTAGAAAGGAGTATAGTCTCATTTGAAGCCACTGATAAACTCTTTCATGATGTAAGATATCGTGCAAGTCAAGAGTTCATTTCAGATGATGCATTTTTTCAAACCCTAGAGTTTAAGTCATTCATTTATGAATACAAAGGAAAAATAATAAGAGAAAGAAAGAAGGAAATTAATCTTGAGAAAGAAGCTAATTCTCTAAAATAATTACAGGAATAAGTTGATAGTGAGATGAAAAATATCACCCATGAAAGAGGGAGAGAGATATTACACCAGGCTAGGGTCATACTTAGATCTTAGGATAGGATATCGGTTCAATGATAGTCTTTGACAGTTTCATGAGAAGGGAAAATAAAACCCTATAGCTGACAGATGAAGCTAGTGACAATATTTATAGTGGCTCAAGATATAATCACGATAATGCTACTTTATAGATTTGGGCTCTATAGCCACTAGGAAAGAGGCCAATACTTATTGATAACCCCAATCAAGTATTAGGTCATCTTTTAGTACAACGGGTGGGAGATAAAGATCCCATCGAGAGTTGAATTAAATGTCAATGTTGCTAAATTCACTAAGGCTCAAATAGAGAAATTGATAAGAGATAACAAGGGGCTTGCTACAGAAAATGAAAGATTGAAACAAGAGGTGATTAATTACATAGATAAGTTGTCTTCCTCTTTTGGACTTTATTCTCCATTAGTAGACAATGAAAGAAAACTATTTGAAACTATGTCTGAAACCACATATTGGAAGCGAAAGCATGAAATGATTCAACAAAAACATGAATAATTAAGAAAGGAAATAAAGACTACCAAATTTGAAATGGCCTCAAAATTTGTATGTAATAGATTTGAAAAAAATTTCAATAATACTGATAAGGTTTGGGTTATCCATAGCAAGACATTATTAGCCTACCAGGAACATGATAGATTACACAATAGGATGAAAGAGATAAAGGGAAAAATAGGAGCTAGAGGGAGTATTGGTGAACATGTGTTTCAAGAGTACTAAGAATAAATGAAAGTAGATGAGAATTTCCACACCATACTATCACAAGAACTTGGTTATTTCACCCAGTCTTTGAGTATGGATTTACCAAATTTCTTTGATGACAAAGGGGAATTGTAGGACCAAGATATATGGAAGGATGAAATTGCTCATAATTTACCGATGGCCCTTGATGAAATCAACAATGAAGAAGGGGTGATGGAGAAGATAAATATACAATTGGAACAAAATTTTGATCTCGAATATGCTATGAAAGATATCAATGCTAATACATATGCAAAAATAGGATACATCGAGCACCTATCTAAAGTCAATTTGTTTATCAATCGAGCAAAGTGAGAATCATGGGATATCAAAGTCTCACAACTATTTGATGCCTCATCATGGAGTATGGACCTTGAACAGATCTTCAGTGATCATAGGTACGTAATGAAGACTAATGGACATGGTGCATCATAGATTATTTGTGGACTTCTTAGTTTTATTGTTTATGTCTTATACAGTTGTTAGTATTCTAGCTAAGAAATGGTGCAACTTTTTGTAAAGGCCCAAAGCTTGTAGCTACCCATATTTATAAGGGAAACCAAGTCTTGATTGAAGGATATTAGATTAGGATTATCAATAGGATAGAAAAAATATTAGCATATATATTAAAAAATAAAAGACTTATGCTATACAATGTACCATTTTTAGAAGTAAATACAATGGAGAAGAATTTTTAAATGGGTGGCTAGATTCTGGTGTCAATTGTTTGTAATTAATATACAATTATTTGGTTATCTCCAACTTGCTGCTTTCTTATTATTTAGATTGGTTTGTCAAGCTCAATTTATCAAGGCACATTTGTTCTTGTGTGGTTTAATTAATTATTTTCTTCAAAAGAATTAAAATCCTTTTGATAAGTCATAGTAATTATGGAGTAACATTTGGATCAATGAGAATATCCCTATAATCGATAAAATTATAACACTGTCTCCAGTTTCATTCTATCTTGTTATTCAAATAAGAAGTATATTTGATTTTTCAGGGCACACTTGCTGCTTTTGTGTGATTCAAGTAATTGGTTCCTTCAAAAGGATTAAAAATTCATATTAATTAATGACAATACCCTGAAAAAGAATCATTTGGATCAATAAGAAGAGTCTGATAGTTACATTCTTGCATGTTTATGCCAGCCATAAACTTCTATGGGTGCCAAATAATTTGAATTGTAGTCAGTAAGTTAGTCACATATCATTTTTCTCTTTAATCGATTAATCCAATAGAATTAGGCACTAGTCATATCATTTTATTACAAAATTTCATAAAATCTTATTCATACCTTCACATCTTAAATTTTAGTACTAGGATTAGGAGTAGCTAACAATCCTTCATCTATTCCACATTTCATGCCACTATGGGTAGATCCTTAAAACCAACTAAGTTACACAACTTGCTTAAATATGCATTAGTTATCGGGGTTCACTCACCTAGGCTTAGAAGAGCTTGAAGTGTAGGGAGTCATTAACAACATAGTTTAACTTTGTTTGTTAGTTCAAAAACATTGGCAATCTTACCATAGAGCCTGACATCCTCTTAGGATTTACAACCTACATTTTTGAGACCTAACACAACCCTCACAAACTTCTTATCTACTACATTCTTTCTTCCACTCTAACCACTAGTCCTAACATAAGTTGCATCACATTTGAAAATTTACAATAAAATGAGCACTCCAATATCACCATATTTAAACACAATTTTTGAAGACAGATATTCTTCCATAGCCAAACAATAAAATGTATTCATAATTTCATTTATCAATTCAAAACCAATTTCTATTTACATGTGAAGAAGAAAAAAATAATAATTTCATTCACAGGAATACATTAAAATAACTCTACAAATGAATTTCCCTTCATTGATTTCTCAAGCTACGTTATGCATTTTTGTAACTTTTCAGATCTCGTTACTTCTCAATAGTCTACACTCATACTATTTTTTGGTTCTGCCACATTTATCCTCTATCATATGCCATGACCTTATTTATTTATTTCTTTACAATATTTATTCATATATATCCTCTTCCAAGTATGATTCATACCTATTTATCTATTTACCTATTATATACCTTATTCTTCATGGCTAGACACTTTTATTTACTTTTCCATTCCTTTCCATCACTATCTATTGTGTTGATATTCTGCCTTAGTTTCTTATGCTTCAATTCCTCTTCACTTTGATAACATGGTTAGTTCCTCAGTAGTCACCTTTTACTACTACCAAGTTGCCCCTTCTATTCCATGTAGCCCCTACTTGTCTTGTTATCTACTATTTATAAATTAAAATGTTAAGAATATGGTGCAACAACCCCCCCTTCATGGCATCCCTCTACTTACCATCGACTTTGTAGTTGATGTTTTACACACCCCTCCGTATCTTTCTAAATTACTCAATTTTTAATTCTCATGCCCCTTTAATTCCTCCATATTCCTTTAGAGAATATTACATGTGACCCCTTAATTTATTTCTATACAAATTTTAAATAGCTGAAAGATATTAAGAAATTTATTTCTTTATTTATTTTCTCTTTGATTTTAATTGACTCTCCATTTGCATCTAATTAATTTTTTGTTTTACTTCATTCAAATATCCTCTCCAGACATGAACTTATCTCCCTTAGGCTAGATCAAAATTATTGTAACTTGGAGGAGATCAAATCCAGAAAATGGTTTTATGAAATGTCGATGATAAGCATATAGTTGAGAAACCAAATTTTAATATAACTTTTTCTCACAAGCTTAGAATTCCTTGAAAACCTATAAATATGTGTAATTCTATATTACCAAACTTTTCTCCAAACTATTTTTTTCCAACCTTCATAAAATTCCAAATTTTAATTTTTCCATAAATTTCTAGCCTTGATTAGAAAGTTTTAAATTCTCTCAAACCATAATGAATTTGACCGTGATTCTTTTTCACATTTAGCACTAGAGGGTACAAGAGTTTTGGAGCAACCTTGATACTAGGACTAAAATGCCACTTGTGGTGTATGTGTCCTAGTATACCTATTTTATAGATCCTGATTCAACAATTCCATATTCTAGTTTTAGCTTGAAACCCTAAACTAGGACTAAATTTCCCCTACTGGCATATGAGTCCCACTGTACAATAAAATCAACATTTTCAAGATTCTAGATATTCATTCAAGCTTATTCAAGTTTCTAGGTGCACCTCTATACTTTCTTAGTTTTCTATTCTAATTTGAATTCATTTCTAGGTCATTTACTTAAGTCTTGCATATCATTTACATTTATTATCTTTCCAATCCATAGCTTGGTGGTGAATACCTTTTTAGCCTTTAAGCACACCCTAGGACACCTTATTACAAATCTCTTTCCCTCATTCTATCATTAGATTGAGATCTCTAAGGTATCGTTGAATGAACTAAGTGAAATAAGACATAAACCCAAGTTCCATCTCCTAAAAGATAGAGAACCTATTTCATAGGTTTCATTTTGGTGAACTTGACATGAACACATTATTTCTTATTTGGAGTGCATCATATTCCTAGATCTATGTTGCATTAAATTTGCATTAGGTTTTGCATTAGTTAATTTACATCTAGGATTTCTAAATTTTGCATTAGTGAAAGTGCATATAGGTTGTATTTTTGCCTCTTTAGTCATTGAAATTCAATTCAAATCATTAATGGCACTTATTCTAGAAATCATTCAAACTAGAAAACCTAAAATTCACTCAGAATTTTTTGAAATTTGTGCAAAAACCCTAATTTGGGACTCATACACCCTTTGGGTAATTTAGTCCCAGTATAGGTGGATTTTCTTGATTATTTGGGTATTCTATGTTGATTATTTATCAACATTTAAATTTGTAAAACCCCCTTATTTCAGATTTTATACTCCATTATCTAGCATTGAAAACTCTCTTTCTATGTTTTAGTTTGCTATTATTATGTTTATATTTTAGTTTGTAGAGTTTTTGTTTCATTCATTTCACTGCATCTAGCTTGATTTGGATCATTTTGTCAATTGTGTAATTTCAAGATTGAATTTACACACTTCATCCCAGGTTATTACATTATATTTCATCATGGATATGTGCTTTGGAAAATTGTGGATGTCCTTGAAGTCATTAGTGGATGTGTCAAGTTGTGCTTTTGGTAATGATCCTAATGAAATTGAACTTACCCATGCTCATTCAACTCCTAATGCATGTCCTCCTCATGAAGTTGACATCATTGGAGAAGATGATGATAGCATGAATAACTTCATAAACGACTGCCTTAACAACATTGAGAGTAATGCATCTTTTTATCCTTCTATGAAGCAACTGACACTTTTTGAGATGTTTTATCTTTTACATCTTGAAATTGAGACACAAGTTGAGCCTAATTTCCCTACAATAGGTGAACCTAATTCCTCTTGTTACCAGATTTTTCTTCTAGCTCAATCAGGTAGACTTGAGATAGTGTTTGCAAAACAATGATAAAAGGTACACTTTGAATTCTACTATGTTTCATTCATATGCACAAAATAATTATCAAATAGACTACATTACATTATGTAAATTTATACAACATAGAAGAGAGAGAACAAATGTTGCATAAAAGTTGTCTAAAATTGATAATCATAAGTGTATGGTGTCCCACACAAGCCGTGGGACTAACTACTTCAATACACTAAGAGAATAAGATATACATTTGAAGATACATAAAAGTAAAAATTACATATGGAAAGAAAGGGGATCCGTAATTTCCTAAATGATGAATCCTAGTTGAGTTGAACTGTTGCATCTGCTTTAGCCCTCTTGCTAGTCTAGTCTCTAGTTCTCCAAGGTTTCCTGCATGTGTGTGGAAAAAATTGTTAGAGCTTGAGATCACCAATCATTACATATGAAAACATCTGCAAACATATAGCCTAATCCTTATAAAGAATTGAAATAGTCTACATATCACAGATGTCTAGGAAAAAAGAAAGGTTATCATAAACATTTATCATATGCTCTATTTTATCTAACATGTTTGTTCACTTTGTAGGTATAGGTATTGTTGAATTGTTTCGTTTAATATCACATGTGGAGTAAAATGAGGCTCCCACAAGGGTTGAGCCCAAAATTTTTCCCTCTTAGTCTTTGAGAGGGATAAGAGTACAAGTCATAAATAAAAGATGCAAATAGCTAGTGGAAGTCTCATATAATGGTTACATTAAAAAAGAGTACTTGTCATGCATGGCAATGAGTTGATAGGCATTTACAGAAATGAAGGGGCTTCAGTAGAATTTTGATGCCAAAGCCACAAATATATTATAAGGTCAAGCATGAGAATCCAGAGATGAATACAGAGCCTAGGTACCAATACCAGCTCACTATCATGAAGGAGGAATACTTGTTTAATGGAACCATAATATGAGAAAGACAATCATAAATATTATAAGCCATGCATCATGTGTGTTGTGCCCTTAGCACACATGCCCCGTTCGGAATGGGGACCTTCTTTTCTTTCACCTTGTTAGGTTGTTTTTTGTTGCCGCCTCATTTTGCGTGCCCCCCTTTTTGGTGTCTCGAGTGGTCAATATTGCTTTAAAAGTCCCATCATAAATTGACCATGCCCTCCCCTTTTTAATTTTGCTGCATTCTGGCACCTCGCAGAGTCACTCTGGCAGTTTGGCCCTGCCAGCGGCCTCAGGCCCTGCCAGGCCCGGCCTTTCGGGATTCCCTCGCTGGGTTTCCCCGCTGAAACTGCCATTCCCAGTGGCATCTGCTCCACGTCCTCCTGGACCTCAGGGTCCGGGCTTCCGTTTGCCTTCTATTCGAAACTTGTGGAAATTTTCTGAACGGCGTCCCGCCCTTCGGACTCCGGACCCTAGAGTTCCGCTTATGTGGTTCTGACCTTGTTTTCCCGTCTGTGACGGCGAACTTCCTGCTTTGTCCCGCCCCTGGGTCCCGCCAACATTTTCGCTGACCGAAGACTATGGGAGTCCCTGACTGCTGTGGGGTGTTCTGGGCCCAACCATCCAGAATTCCGAGTCCGAAATTTTGTGATGTTTCTGTCATCCATGATGGTGGATCTTCTATGGAAGTCCGCCCTACGGGCCCTGCTTCCCTCTTTGATGCTGCTGTTCTGACAAACATGAAATATTTATAGCGGCTACCATCCTACGTCTCCCTGGCCATCGGGCCCCGGTTCTCCCACTGTCGTCATCAATTTTTGAATTCACCAACTTTTTCACCACCGTACCTACATTAAATATGAGTATTAATGGTGGTTAGGGGTATAAAATACCCACTCCGACTCGTCATTATCATTTCACAGGATTGCAGAGCGATTGGAGAACCTACTATTTGGAGCCCACCATCTTCGACACCATCACGATTGTCACCCTTAGCATCATTTTGTCAACCGTAGGTGGATCCCACGTCTCCCCGCATCACGTGTTTAAGGTAGGCCATCTATTCGCCCTCCCGAGTGTTGTTTTCATGATTTCAGAAGTTTTGAAAGATTAGCAATCATTAAGAAGGTTCAAAAGTGATAAAATATGAGATTGCGCACAAAACGCATGTGTTAAAAACTTAAGAAACCACCTTCGATGCCCTCCTCACCAATTCAGAGTTTCTCCTTGCTGCGACTGTTCTTCGTGTAGGGAAAACCTCCTCTTCAGCCCTGGGACTTGCCTTCACCATCCAATAAAACTTTGAACAACCTATTGATGGCAATATCACCCTCCGGGCCCATCCCGTTGGACTTCTCCGTCTGAAGTTCACCTTGGATGCTGCCGTTTCAAACTGCAAACTCTTCCCAACCTCCGACCGGTGGAGCCCGACCTTCTCCTCGCCTTGAGAACTTCATACTGAATGTACGTCCTGTAGGTTTCTCGAGCTTGGGAACCCAGGGTTCCACCTCTAGGGTTCCCTAGGTGTTTTTCCATCATCCACGGTGAATCTCACCTGGTGTCCCACCCTGCGGACTCCGCCTTCCTATCTGCTATTGACCTCTGGCGATTTAACTCATGCTATCCTTTTGGTCTCTGGGCTCCGGTCTCTAGGTTTTCGTGCCTCATTATCCGCTGTCACCCACGGTGAACTCTTTCAGTCCCTCCATGCTCCGGGCCCCGCCCTTTGCCTCGCCATTGGCTTTTCTTTTTGCATCAGCATCCTTCGGACCTCTCGGGCCCGGTGTCCAGAAGTCCATCCCCGGGAGTCCGCCTTTCTTCTGCCGTCGGGGAGGTCTTCGCCATCTACCGGAACCTCACGTGACACACCCTCCTCCTTGCTGGACTCTGGCGATCGGGACTCCTTCCCTCACCTGCCGTTCCAAATGGAATTCTCTCCCCATCCCTCTGAGCTCCAGGCTCCGCCCTCCCAATCGTCGCCAAACTCAGAAGATTGAATCACCACGGTGAACCCTTGTCCCAGGTCTGGTCCAACTCCTAGCCGTCAGCGAAACTTGCGGATCTCAGCAAAAGCACATAATGCAAGGCTCTTAGTGCCAAACTTCCCCTCCCGGACTGCCGTCTGACGTTTGCCATCCCAAACGGTAAAGGGCGAGCACCTTCCCGGTGCCGCCAGTCCAAACCCTAAGAAGTAAAATGGCAAACCATTGACTACCCTTTGCATCGCCGGGCCCTGGACCTCGGAGTTCCGTCTCTGGATTTCCGTTTGCTGTCTGTCATTCCAAACTGCTATCTCCCGACAGCTCTCCAGCCCAGGACCTCCGAGTTCTCTTAAACCGATCCAAACATGCCCAAATCTAGAATCTAACTTCGACCCACATGCTAAATTTTGGTCCTCTTCATTGCCAATCTGTTGAAATACTAAAATTTGACCAAAGAAAGTCTCTGGGAGCTTTCCACTGTGTTTTCCCTTCCAAACAAGATTCCTGCCGAGGAAGTCCGACCCTCCAGGCCCGAATTGTCCAAATGCCCTTAATCAAAAGATCAATAACATCTGGGGATAAAGGTAATATTATGCTTAATTGATCGTTTGAAATAAATATTGTTTTTAGGGTATTGGCTAACATGAATGCTTTTGTGACCCATTGTGTTGACTTTTCCCTTGCTTGCAGAATATATGGAATCGGGTGCAGGATCTTCAGGGGCATCTGCCGGAAAAGACAAGGGGAAGAAGTCAGGAAGGACCCCTCGAGGGAAAGAAGACAAGGACCAGATGAAGTACCAATTCCAGGGTGAGCCTCTCCACTCAAAAGTCACCATAGATTGGAAGGAGATCATAGACACCAACATTGGTCAGGTGGATATCGATGAATTCACGTAGAGAGTTAGGGTCAACCCGACAACAAAGAATGCCAGATTGATACTTGATAGAGTGGAATAGCTAAGGCTTCTCGATTCCCTCCATCCCTCGTGGCGCCCGAATTGGTCATGGCTTGTCGGGAAGCATACCAGGCCAACACAAGAACAATCGTTGATGAAGAGGGAAATATTCTTGCTGACATGTCACCTGAAGGGATCACAAAGACCTTCCATATCCCTACATTCCAACAGATGGAGGTCCCCACCATAGAAGAATGCTAGGCGGCATGGGATAATAATCCGGGAGGTTGTAAGAAGTCAATCAATCTACATTGGCTCAAGGAAAGGTGGGGCAGTGCTGCGAAGGTTCCTCAAGAACTCTTCCACAACAATTTCCACGAGGATTACCATGACTTGGTGACCATGTTAAGCAGGGTTATGGGTCTTCCTACAGCCGCCTACTTTCAAGAGTGGATGGTATATTTCATTGAGCATATCCTGCGTGGAAATGAGGGCATCACAACGAAGGCTTTGTTCTACTAGGGAGGAATCATAAGCAACTACTTCCATGAGAAGTTTGTCAACATAAAGAAGAGCTCCAAATTTTATATGGCTTCCTACCTTGTATATTCCTTGGTGGATCAGAGGTAGTACAATGCGTTGTTTGTGGCACCCGATCAAGACCAGAAGCTAACACTCAAAGCCTATGATAGGTATCCACAACTCCAGTACCGAAACTTCAAACAGGATTACTGCCGGGTAAACGACGCCTTCATTGGCCATGTTATCAGATTGATTGCCAGAGACTTTGAGAGGAGGGTCTCCCATAGTGCCAGGGTGCTTTTCAAATAATATGCCTTTCTTTACATCCAGTATCCAAAGTTCACATATATCCATGCCTAGGGCTTTACTAAAAGGCCAAATAGATTGCCTTGATACCCCAATGACCGAATCATCCTCCTGGAGCTTTCTCAGCAACTCTAGCACCTACAGGCAATCTTTAGCAGCAAACATATAGCGGGGATCTCCTATCCCATGTACCGACTGCAAACTTCCCAATGTGCTGGTAACTCTAAGAAGGAGTTGAAGGATTACCACTTTTACCTACACACTGCTCGCCCACAGATGGACCCGCATGGTCATGTCAAGAAAGTGTTGGGGCCAACATATGCCCACCTTCACCACATTGAGGATTTCTGAGGTGACTGCCAAGATGATAAGGAAGTGCACGCAAGGCACTACATGCACATGACAATATAGTTTGTGAGGAGGGTGCAGCGATTCCCCGTATCGGACCAGGTTGAGGAGGACAAGGCCACTATCATGCATCCCAGGTACCCTGCAGTCGCCAACCTACCAATAACATCAATTGACTGGGATGAACAGGAGGTCGATGACCTAGATACCATAACCCATCCAATCTTAACCCGTACCAAGGAGTGGATCGACGAGCAGGTGGCTCATTTAAAGCGACAAGGGGTAGTCTTGACCTATGAAGGGCTCAAGAGTGAGTCGAGTGCCATAGAGGATGTTGCTGCCACCACTTCAACTAGCGGGACCTCCAAGTCTCCTCCAGTCACCAGATCCAAGAAAAGAAAAGGAATAGAAACTGAGCAATCTCTAGACCTGAAGGCCTATACAAGGAAAGAAATGGGAAGCTCACCTCCCAAAAGGCTTAAATAAGCAAGGACTACTGCATAACAACCTTCAACCCAAGAGAAGGAGGCAAAGGATACAAATCAATTGTAGCCTCCCTTGGCTCTCTCTTCCCCTCCTGTTGCACCACCCACCTCCCTAGCTATGGTCGCTACATCCTCGCTGGCAGTGGACATTTCTGTCCATCTTGCCCCTTCGCCTCCGACTGAGTCTGTGATAGTTATTGACTCCTCTTCCGCCATGACTTCTCCCCCTTCCTCTGCTACTATTTCACCAATCACATCACTCCCTTTGACAACAATAACTGGACCTATTCCCACTGCCACAATGCCTGAGGCTCTTTCAAGGCACATGCAAAACCTTCCCCTAGAGTTCTCCTAGATCTTAATGGATCTGACTCTCCAAGCTGCCCTTGCACAAGTCCTTGCTACTGCTCAACCTTCACAACCACCGATAGGGCCACTGACTATGGAGGCCACCATGCTAATCTCGAAGGAGTGGGAGGAGCGAGAGCGGGAAGCCTCGAAGCCTATTGAGGAGGAAGCTGATGAATACCATGAGCACCCATAGTATGAACACCGAACCATCGACAGGGTGGTTTATGAGGAGGAAGAAATAGGCTCTTTCAAGAGTGGGGATGAAGAGGGTGGCTCAGGTGCTAAGGAAATCATTCAGACCTTTGATGATGACCTTGAGGAGGAAATGGCACAACAGCTGAAGGACATTGGGGCAGGGGCATAAGGGTCACCCCATGATGAAGAAGGGCAGCCAATAGAAGAAGAACAACAAAAGGATTTAATTGAGGCTGAAACCCATGTCGTTAGAAGCCCCAAGGCTGAATGTACTGAGGAAAAGAAGGAAGAAGAAACAGCGAAAGAAGAAAGTCGCATTCAGCAACCATCCACCAGGCTGCCTATCAAACTCATCCATGACTCTGATGAGGAGGAGGAAGATGTTGCCAAAGAAAAAGGAAAATCCCTAGAGGGAAAAGGAGTGAAGATCTTAACCTTGACCAAGAAGGGCGAGGGTGACCATGATTCACCCAAAGGGAAATTTGTTCTGCCTGAGTGGTTGGAGAAGCAACTCGAAAGAACAACCCCTGTGCTGAAGGACCCCAGGGCAAGGTTAGAGGCCATCTTGGCTCGAGCCCAAATCATGACAAAGAAGGAGAAGAAGCCCAAGGTCCAATCCAAGGTAACGATCGATGCTTCTGGGTCTCGAGCAGCACAAATTGTAACACCCACAACTGGATAAGCTAGGGTAAGTTATAACATCTCCACCATTGACTTGGGGACTTCCACCAGAGAGCAGAAGGTCAAACACCTTGAGGAGTCAGTGGCTACAGTGGTGCATCTGATAAAACAAGATAAAATCTCAAAGGATGAGCTCAAGGCATAGGTTGTAGCCTTAACAAATTACATAAAACAATGGTCTTTAGTAGATGACCTGCCTACTACATCCACGGTTGCACCTTAGCTACTTTCCAAAGAGTAGATCGATAAGATGGAAAGAAGAAAGAACTAGGAGAAGACCACAGAGGACTGGTTCCAATGAGTCTCATACATCGGAAACATGGGAATTAGCCAGGATATGCGAACAACCAACAAGTTCTTAGACCTAATGCAGTCTCTGGAAAGTACAAGGAATCTCTGCACTGATTTCCCTGTGACCTACGACTCCACCTTTTTGAGGATCGAGCCTATCCTTTAGTTGTCTGAAGCCACGTGGGAGAAGAAGCTTGCATTTAAGAAAGAAGATCACTGGCTGATGGATGTGTGGTGCCGGGACTTCGACAACTGGAAGGAGAGGCTAGAACAAATCATGAGCAAGGTGGATCCAGACATTGAATGGATCAAAGAGATCTGGGCGGAATGTGCCTAATATCTTAAGCTGATGACAGACTATGACATGCCCACTATGCAAATGGATTTGGAAAAGATAAAACCCTACTTCTAGGAGAAGATGAATGATGGGATGGCTAGTGAAACCATAGTGGACTTTCTAAGTTTTGCTACCCGCGCCTTCAACCAATTGAAGCTGTTCAGAGACCAAGGCTCGAAGTATGATGAGGATTGGAAAAGGCTAGAGGATAATGCAAAGGAGTGGAGCTACCAGGCACTGTGATGCAAAATCATTAAAATAGACAAGCTCCAGGTAGTCATCCTCAAGTTCATAGAGTACACAGCTTCCAAGGGACAAGAGGACAACCTGGCTAAAGATGAAGAACTTCCTGAAGAGTAGCTATAGTAAAAATAGCAATCCGCTAAATGAAAAAAGAGCTACAGTGCCATCAGTAAGAAGACAGAATAGGGAAGAGACAAAATGTAATTTAAAATTGCTAGATATTGGGGGTAGGTGAAACCCTATTTTTTAATGAATCTTGGCCACACAATAATAATTAATCTTGGCCACTCATTGAATATTTTGGACACTATAAATAGGGCTCTCCTCTCATTTGCAAAAGAGAGTTGAGTTGTTGTAAAGACATGCTGTAGAAATTTATAAGGAAAAGGCATTGACTTGGTGTATTTTCTTGGTTTCTCTCATGTTACTTGATTCAATCTCCAATGTTAGATGTTTGACTTAGGTTTTAATGCTGTTTTAGTTAGCTATCTTCTTTCTTTGGATAGGTTTTAGGAATGCTGTTATGTGATTATGAATATTCCTGCCATGTTGATGATTTCTTTGTCCATACTTTTTGCTGTTTGTTGATGGTAGATAGCTGTGCAAAGTTAGCCTGGACTTGATTTCAAAGCTGCTCTGAAACATTTATCTTTGATTCATGCATGTACATGTTGAATGAAGGATGAAATATCTGCAGACCTTAGAAGATAGCACAATTTCCATGATACTGTAAAAACCCTGGTTATGTGGGATATTGTTTTGAGAAATTATCCATTGCAGGAACTCCATTGTCACTATTCATAATTAGTTGTAGGCTTAGGAACTTTCCCTCTTCCTTGCCTTCTTTTCCTTTTTTTTTAATAACTGACCTATGCTAAGGTTCATTGCACATTGTAAATCCAAATCCAACAACAAAATGGAGTCCAAGACTGTTGTTTGAACCTACAGCCAATGCATAACAACTTCCCATCCTAAGAATTCCATTTCAAGATCCAACTTCCATGCTTTGTATCCATGCTTTGCATTTCCTGCGTAAGACCGCCTTGTGATTCTAGCAAATCATATCAAACAACTGAGATATTCCAAGCACTATCAAGACCTGACATTAGAGACCTTGGGATAGTGTTCTACAATCTGATTGTGGAAGATTGTCTTTCAAGAGAGGCAGTGCATCTACGCACTGCCTGTGTTGAAAAGTGCATAAAAAACACATCAACAATGTGTAATGACAGTGGCAAGTAAATAGAGTAGTCACCATTGAGCAATTGATATTTTTATCATAGTCCAAGGAGTGTAGAGTCACTTGAAAGGGACAACCATCACTCAAGGATAAGATCAAAATCTTAGTCCACATGGCATGGCATGATTGATATAAAGAGATTACATGACATTTCAAGAGTCCTTATGTGGAGACAAAGAGGTGTGAGTAGTTTTTAAGTATTCTAAATGAGAAGGGGTAAGTCTTGAAAACTGAACACAGTCTCAATACTACAATAAACATATAGTGAACAAGAAGAGGCTTAATTTCAAGATAGAGATGCAAGAATAGTGATAAGAATTTAGTAACATTCCAAAGAAAGGAGGGCATCAAAGATTCTTGGAACAATAATTCGTGACAATGACAATATAAAATACAATATTAAGAAATGCTTAACCATTGCTATAAATTGCATTTTTTAAAACCAAAAAAGTGAAATAGGAACTTAGTTAGTTAGGCTTTGTTTCCTCTTGAGCAAGTAAAATTGAGACTAATGATCAAGGTCTATATTTAGGGCCATGAGCATCTTTTTTCTTATTGAAAGTTTTAATTCTAGTTATCCTTTACTCATGGACATAATAATCATGCCATAACCATGATGATTAGTAGAGTGGGTGCTTCTTGTCTAAGTCAAACTCTTCATGGATCAGTTATAAGGGTTTAAGGGAGCATCATTTTGGAAAACTTTTGAAATCCTTGAAACTATTTAAAAGAAAACATGAGTGGAATGTCACTATCCTAGACCAAAGATAAGAAATAGTTATAGTCACAATATTGAAGATTGGGTGACCCTTGGACTTGCAAGTTAGTGAAAGGGTACTATTCATGAAGGAATGGAAAAGATGTGGAGTCTTTGAATTATACTTGTACTATGCAATGGCATTGAATCATTTTAAAAACCCCTTTTTCTTTGTGTGGAAGCATTTTCTTATGGAATAGTTGGCTGAGGTAGCTCTTGTTTCAACTGTCCACCCTTTCATGAAGACTCATTAATATTATAATCTTGCACAATCTTATCATATGAAGGGTAATTATGACACCATTGGTCAGTACTACATGACATCACAAGGAAAATAAAGAATGCCAATGATTTAAATCAATAGAAAAAAATGCAGAGATAAACAAAACCCTTGACCATTAAACATAATAGAAGACCAAAAAACCAATATTATGAGAGAATGGAAATTCAAACACGATATGTGGAATTTTTATTAAAATTTTCTAGCTATTGATATGAGTGAAGCATGGAAACAAAAAAACAAAGCTCAAAATGAGCTTATATTCTCAAAGAATGAAAAGAAAATGCAAAAATTTCCTTCATAAAGAGATCACCTAGGCTATTTATGTTGATTGTGCTCATAAATATGTTGGAGAAGCCTCTATTTTTCCAAAATCTGTTATGAAAGATCCTCCACAAAGCTTGAGGTGAAACCCTATGATGACACCCTCAAGTATCTAGGAAATTGCAAAGTGAAATGAGAATGCATTCGATAGGTTTGCCTTGATTTTACTTTAGGGTTTCAACCCTAAACATGTCAACAAAGCTCAAAGGATTTTTTTTCCCTTCTTCTAAACTTTGCATTATTATTAATTTACCCCTCATAGTGTATGTGTTAAGTTGTTAGGGTTTTCCCCTTTAATCACTTATCTTTTTGCATTGTCTTCAAGACATAGGACAAGACAAATACTTTTATTTTGCACCAAATTTGTAAATGAAAAACATTATTTAAGTGATGTATCTATAAATCAATTTATTTAATGTTGTTCATAATGTAAAGTAATGAAGTGTGTGTTTGCTACGTTGAGTTTCAAGATATGGTCAAAGGGGGGTTAGGTTTTTATGGTTGTTATGGTTATGCCAAGCATATAGGGGAGGTTGGAGAGGTTTGCAAAAATATGGAGTGAATATAGGAGACTATTTTGACCATTTTGAAGCCTTTAGGAGCAACTTGGAGCATTTTTGGAGTTAGTATCTTATGCCTTCATAATGGACATGGTCAAAGTTGACCTTTTCAGCATTTTGGAGCCTTTTTTGAGGAGATTTAGGAGCTATATTTTTGGATTTATTTTTGCATACAACCACGAAGGTTCTAGGTCCTATTTTTGTGGATCTTGGAGGAGGATGGTTATATTCACTTGTTGACTCAATTTGTACTCAGTTCTAATTATGCTTTGCTATTACTTAGTGACTTTTTTGGAGTCCTTTAGAGAGATATTGCATATTTTGTAAGTCTTTTGGACATGTATATCAGCTCATACCTTGATTATTAATGGAGATAAGTATTTTTTCCTTCTCAAATTTCTATTTCATTGTATGCATTAGGATGATTTGATGCAACTACTTGTGAATTTTATCATTTGTAGTTTTGTGTCTCATTAGTGGAATATTTAAATAGAAAGTATATGCAGTTATAGGTTGTAAGTTGTGTTGTGCTATAGGTGTTTCAGGTTGTGAAAGATTTATTTCCTTCTAGAAGTGTGCATTGTATCCATCTTACAAAATACTGATGCAAAGCATATCAATATTGAGTTACATGTTCATCAAGTTTATGGTTGATAACCTGTGTATGCAAGTTGTTTTCAAGTCTAGTAAGTGTTTTGCTGCATCACCTTCCTTAAATTTTAGTATTTTAGCTTATGTTATCTTCTTTCCCCTTTTCCTTGGAAAATAATTAGCTTAGTTTAGCTGATTACCATTTAGGAGCCAACCTTATTTGGAGGTCCATTCCAAGTTTAGGTAACCCATTTCCTAGGAATGTTCCCATGTTCCTCCAAAGTGCTAAGTTCTACAACTTAGCAAGGGTTAAACTTTGAGAGACAACACCTATAATCAAGAAAATATTCAACCATTCTATGAACTAACAAAGTGAAAAACACTCCAATCAACCTAGAAGAGACATATAGAAAAGGATTCATGATTTTAAGTAAACAAGGATGTGATACAACAAACAAACATGAAATTTGGCATAAACAAGTATAAATACAAGTTTATTTCACTCATTTTCCACATAGCAAGTTTAAAAGTCATAAATTTATCATAAGAGCACTTACAAGAACATTGAAGAGCCTTCAAGGGTGATTATCAAGCATGTTGGAGCATTATTCAAGTCTCCAACATCATGTCAAAGTCATCATGCATCATGTTTTTTTTTAGCAAACATTTATGGTGTAGGGTTTTATGATCCAACAACATTGAAGGTTAGGAAGTATACAATTTTGAAGAATTACACCGCTCAAATAAAATTCAAGGGAACAAAAATCCATTCACTATTTCAAAGCTCCCATATTGGCAATAGGAACAGAGGATGCTAGTGAAGGTTGGGAGTCTGGCTTTACATCTTCCAGGTGCATTTTCTTAAAATTTTCAAAATGCCTTCACAACAAACCCATTCTTTGTGTATACCTTGCAATAATTGTAGTTCTAGGACCACATTTCTTTGAGTCATATAGTCAAATAGTTCACGTGTCTTGTCTATGCTTGCACATATTGCATTTACTTGAAAGTTTCTAAAGCCTTTTCATTTGATTTTTAGGCCTGCCAAATGCATTTGCTCAAAAATTTCTAAAGCCTTTTTTTCCATATCCTGCAATAACTGTGCAATTAGTGCATTATGAGATCATACCTCTCTAAGGTAGTCTAGAAAATAGTTCACATGTCTGGTCTCATTTTTTGAGTCATTCTGTCAAACAGTTCATATGACTTGTCCATGCATCCATGTTTTGCATGCTGATGTACCATGAAAGGCAGGGAAGCCACAGTCAACAAGTCGAAGCAATGCTTACAGTCGTCGAAGGTGGTTCTTTTGGTCAATAAGGTAGGCTAGGTATTAGCAGCAAATAATGGTGTCACAGAGAACTTTTCTTGGGCAGCGAACCCTATTAGTCTATTTATGCAGTAGCAGTGACTAAAATTTCTAACACTCACAAGTGATGCATATCTACTTCAACTACATACCATTTCTTTCTCTCAAAGGAATATATATGGTGTTGGATTTTCTTTTCCAGATCCCATGATGCAACACATTTATTATTTTTGTTTTTTAAGTTCTCCTTACTCGTACTTTAAGAAATCTTCAAAAAATATTTTAAGTATTGATTGAGAGTCTTTTTCATTGATTGTTGTTTGCAGAGATATTGTATGTGTTGATTTGGAGTCTTCATCATTAATTTCCATTCACAAAAGATCTTTCCAATGTTGCTTTGAAGTCATGGTCATTAAATGCTCGTTCCTTTTTTTGCTTTGATATTTTTTTTCTAATTGGGTTCTGGAAATAGGCTTTTATCTTTGACATATGGAATATCAACTAACAATATTGAAATTAAAAGCAATATGTGTCGAAAAGATTTTAATCATATATGTCTTTAATGAAGGTTCTTAGCAATTGATTTGATTTGATTGAGTGCAATTTTATTCACTCATAATTCAATATTCTCTCGTAATATAGACTTAGTAATCTTATAATAAATGTCATGATTTTATATTATCACATTTATTATGATTATTTTGATAATCCACATTTGAGATGATTATCACATTTGAGATTATGATTGTCACATTACTATGGCTATTTCAATATTATGAGGATGCTTTTGAGAAATTCATTCTTTGTAATTGATTTATTGACTCAATATCTCTAGTGATGTAGATTATGGTAAGGGAGAGAATGGATCTAACAAGTGTGGTACCTTCTCCATGCAATCAATAACAAATCATGATCCACTTATAAATACTTTTGATCATCCAAATTATTTGTTCTTTCAAAATTGAAATAATGTTATTGTTTGGAGTTAGTGATCAAAATGAATTTAATGTTCTAATCCTCACATGATTTTCTTTTCTTTTTATAGGAAAATGAGGTAAAAGGAGAAATCAACATTGGAATCAAGTGTTGGAGTCGAGTGAAAACAAAGGCAAGATTAGAGTTAAGGATTTGAGAAATCAAACTTGAAACCCAAAAGCATTTTTAAATGCTTTGAGCTTCCATCGCATGCCTTAATTTTCTAGTTTAGGCTAACTCATTTTTGGTTTTGGGCTTTAAAACGAACATTACCTAGGCTCTCAATTTTCATTGCGAAAGGGTTAAAATGAACTTTAGGCAACATTGACTTGATTTGGTTTAAATTTAACAAATTGAACAAGGAAAGTCTCACATCTCATTTTGGTGCTTTAAAACGAATCAAAATAATTGCTTTGTGGATTTAAAATGAACATGTGCAACCTTGTTTTCATGATGGCTTACTTAAATTAATATTATTGAAAAGGATGTATGCACTTCCCTTGTGCTTCACAAAAATCTTGAGAATCAAAAGGAATTTTTGATAATATTAGGTTGAGATAAAGTGATCACCTCCACACTTCAGTTTGGGTTTAAAATGTTGAACAAAATCTTGTGCGAGTGTGAATAAATTTATTGCATGTGTTCTCCCTTTGTTTCTAAACAAGGGTTGATCAAAATATGAATAATTTTTTTGCTTTTGTCTATCTTAGAGGGCTTTCTTTGGGGAAAAAGTACTCACCGAAGGGAATGACTCAACTGGTAACACTCTAAAGCCAAAAGTATTTCCAATCGGGTTATAAATGTGGGTATTGGAATAAACGCAGTATCATGCAGTTGGCTCTGACGAGATGGATCTAAAAAGGGACTCTCGCCATATGGGTCAATCTCCATGAATGGAAAGTATGAACTAAAACCCTTGTTTTTAGAAACTAACTAGTCCATTCAACGAGTTTATCAAAGTGGTGCATTAGAACTTAGATTCCAAGAAGTTATTTGCCATGTTCGATCTTGGTTAAAATATAGAGGCTAAGACTTCACTCTTAACATGCCTTTATATTTTTTCCTTGGTTGCATGCAAAATCATCTCTTCTACTACAAAGGGCATGAGGCAAGCCCACCAAGAAAAATGTACCAATTGAGCTAAGATGTTATATTCCTTGTGATTCAATTTGAAAACATAGTGCTTTGATTGAAAACATAGGAAAACCAACATTCAACATGAGCATCAAATCTCAAACCCTTTAGGAGAAGCAAATATCCTTGAACAAATTCACATGCTATTGCTTGCCCTTGGGATTTTATCCTTAGAGGCTTCTAAGCATTTGGATTTCATCTCAATTTTCTCCTACTAAGCTCAACCATATGCAACTCTTGCCTCAAATTTCCTTGGTTTCCGCATAA
Organism: Sequoia sempervirens; assembly: GCA_007258455.2. NCBI lineage: Eukaryota > Viridiplantae > Streptophyta > Pinopsida > Cupressales > Cupressaceae > Sequoia > Sequoia sempervirens. The sequence continues at coordinate 110,951 of VDFB02089968.1, forward strand.
TACACTTTGCGAGATAACTCTTTGCCTCAAATTTCCTTGGCTTCTAATCAAGAGTGTGTTTGTGATAAAAATAATCCATTAAGAAAATCTTAAATAAATTGGACCCTACATATGTGCTTGGAATCTTTTTCTCATATGGTTTTCATGCAAACATTGATCTTTTGATTTTGATTTACTTTTAGAGAAAGGCATGTTTGTTGATGTGTTTTTTATGCCCCTCTCAACATAGGCAGTGCATAGGTGCACTACCTCTCTTGAAAGACAATCTTCCACAATCAAATTGCATAACACTATCCCAAGGTCTCTCGGATGTCAGATCTTGACAGTGCTTGGAATATCTTAGTTGTTTGATGTGATTTGCTAGAATCACAAGGCGGTCTTACAGATTAGTTACAAAGCATGGGAAGTTGGGTTTGCAAATGCAGTTTCAAAGTGTTGGAAGTGAATGAACAATGGCTGTCCACTCAAAACAGCAAGCTGAAACTCATCAAGTTCATCTGATTTAGCTTCATGGTGATGCTTTGGGTCCTACTCTAACCAAGGATTAAAAGAAACAGCAAAAGGAGAAGGGTTAAGAAAGCTATTCTAATCCTAAGCTACGAATGAATAGTAACAATGGTGGCTGCTAAAGTAGACAGACTTCCTAAACTGAGTTTTGCTTGACCAAGAGAAACCTACAGCTACACAAAACCAGTGCAATCTTCTAAGGACTATAGATTTTCACATCACATACACACATCATGTACATGCAATCGAACTAAGTTGCAACAATAAAGGAAAGAGGCTCAGACTAGCTTTGCAAAGTGATTCATCATCAATGAACCACAAAAAGCGTGAGTTGGAAGTTCATCAAATACTAAAATAGCAAACACCATCATCACTCCCATTTAAGAAACTAACACTAAAACTAACATGGAAAGTGAACCATGCATACATAAAGTGTAAAACTCAAAAGGAACACCCATAAATCATGCAATGTTGCTTTCTATTACTGTAGAATGTCTTTACATCAATTCTCCAACTCTTACAAATGAGGGGCAAGCCCCTATTTATAGTTTTCCAAAGCCCAAATGAATGGCTTGGATCAATTCACAATGAGTGGATCAGATTCAATTACATTAGGGTTTCACCTACCCCACAATATTTAACAATTAAAAAAACATTCCTTTTCTTTTCCCTATTTTGTCATCTAGTGCCAGTTACTGTAGCAATTTTTTCATTTAGCTGATTTCCCTTTTCACTGTAGCTAAAACTACCTGAAAGTTGTCTTTTGCTTGATGTGCTTGCAATGTTCTTTCTTTGATCAAACGAGCCCGTCGACAATTGGCATCAATGGATTGGTGGCCCCTGATTTAGGCAGAAAGCTCCTTAGAAATCATCATCATCTGGAAAAAGGTAGGACAACTCCCTCAATGGGCCTCTTTGATAGACCTATGGAAGGCTTCTTGACTCCTGCAAACACGAAGTGTCATAAGTGCATTTATACATGAGTTAAGGAAAATGTCAGTCAACCCTACAAATTCCTTGTTAGATCAATCCATGTATCATCAAAATATCTTGATATTCATATTTGGAGCTCATTTGAACCATAAACATTAATGCGTGCTTCAAAGGTATGAGCGCCAGAGGGCGGAAAGACGACAGAAGAAAGCCAGAAGGCAGACAGTGGATGGAAGCCAAAACCGCTGGGAAGGAGGCGAGTCCCAGATGTTCAAAATAGCCAGGAAGGAGGCGGGCTCTTGGATGTTAAAAACAGCCAAGAAGAAGGGAGGCTCCCGGATGTTCAAAACAGCCGGGAAGGAGACAAGCTCCCGGATGTTCAAAACAACCAAGGAGGGACGGACTCCCAGAAATGGCCACGGAGGGCCCGGGTTCTGGAGGGTGGGAAGGAGATGGTTGCTAGATGTTCCAAACAGCCAAAGAGGGACGAACTTCAGGAAATGGCCACGGAGGACCCGGACTCCGGAGGCCGGAAGGGAGGTGGCCATCAGAAGTTCCAAAACAGCCACGGAGGGGCTGGGCTCTGGAGGCCGGAAGGGATGTGGCCGCCAGAAATTCCAAAATGGCCACGAAGAGGTGGAGCCCCGGAAACAGCCACGGAGGGGCCGGGCTCCGGAGGCTGGAAGGGAGGTGGCCACCGGAAGTTCCAAAATAGCAAAAGGGGGACGAAGCTCTGAAACCACCAAAACTTAACCAAACTTTGATGAAACCTTAGCAGTTCATTTAAGCACATCAAACAAATCCCAGATCCAAAAAAGGGTGACCCCAAAGTCAAAAATGAGGAAATGGGAGCGACGGGGGTTCACAGATGTTTCCAAACAGCCAAGGAATAAGGGAATTCCAAAGGGAAAGTTCTGAAACCATCGAAACTTAACGAAATGTTGACGAAACCTTGGCAGTTCATTTACACACTTCAAACACATCCCAGATCCAAAGAAGGGTGACCCCAAAGTCAAAAATGAGGAAACAGGAGCGACGGGGGTCCACGAATGTTTCCAAACAGCCAAGGAGGAAGGGAATTCTGGAGGGAAAGTTCCGAAACCATTGAAACTTAACGGAACATTGACGAAACCTTGGCAGTTCATTTACACACTTCAAACACATCCGAGGTCCAAAAAAGGGTGACCCCAAAGTCAAAAATGAGGAAACGGGAGCGACGGGGGTCCATGGATGTTTCCAATCAGCCAAGGAGGAAGGGAATTCCAGAGGGAAAGTTCTAAAACCATCGAAACTTAACCAAACTTTGACGAAACCTTGGCAGTTCATTAAAACACCCAAAACACATCCCAAATCCACCAAAAAGTTGTCCCCAAAGCCAAAAATGTGGAAACTGGACCGACAGGGGTCCATGGATGTTTTTGAAACAGCCAAAGCAAGACAAAAGGCAGAAAGGGGATGGTGGACTTTATTTCTCCGCAGATTTGAATACCCCAAGCAGGTGAATTTGGGTGGGGGATTTGATTGTTTGAAGGCACATGACCAATTTGGGCTTGGAAATGGGGCACACAAAACAAGACAGGAGCAAAGCAGCCTGTCAAGAGCGAAAAAAAGGGGGTCCTTGCCTACGGCAGGGTGTGTGTGCAAAGCATGCACAACAATGTTCTTCACTATCTTGGTCTCAGAAACAACTCCTTCCTAGATTCATTTAGGATCAAATCAAACTTTTCATCCATCTAAACATTTATCATCTCCATACCACAAAAGAACTTTGGAAACATCATTCTAGACATAGGTAAATCATCAAAAATCAAAATCACCTTATTTAGTTAGGAGTATGGGAATGCATCCCTTCTCATACCTTGATAGTTAAATTAGCACCCCTTTGAAAAATTTCATCCTAAGATAACATCTAACATCTTATGGTTTACAAGTTTATTATCCAAATAAAATAATCAAGATCAAACCCTAATTCTAGCATTGATCCAAAATTACTAAACGTTCAACTCCAATATCATTTACCCCTTTCATCCTTCATCTCGTCATTAGTCCTAAGAAACTTAGAGGTTAGTTTTGCAGCAAGGTCAAAACACAAGAAGAACATGGAATATAAACTTGATCCAAACATCATGAGCGATCTAAACCAACCAAAATCTCAAATCCTTACAATGCTAATTGATTTTCAAAACTCACATTTATACAATCCATACATGGGAGCATTATCTCCTACGAATGCCAATGGTACAACAAATGTGAGTCTACCCAGTCTAAATCTTGGAACACCTTTTCTGATGGTAGATTTAAATCAAAGTCCAAACTTACAAGTCTATCCACCAAACAATCAATGCATGAGTCTTCAAATGACCAACATCATCCCACCCAATCCATACATGCCAAAAGTGAATATACCAAGAACAAGATTACCAAAAATGAATCCAAAAAACTTTGGGATAAATATGTTTGCAAATCGTACAAATGTTGTTCAAAATCCAAACAAGATGTTAACAACTCTGTGTATTGATCCAAGCCAAGGTAACACCATGCAAAATCCATGTTACCTAAATCAAGGCAATGTTTTTCCCAACATCAACAATGTTCAATTTCAACCTATCATGCCAAATTTGAAAATCATCCCAAATCAGAAGATTCTCCAAAATCAATTTTTCCATGATCCCATTCATAAACCACAAGTATGCATCCCAAATCTGCTTGAACGAAAACCAAATCAACTATAGCAAGGGAGTCAAGATCGAAATCAAGATCAAATTTGGCGAGATCAAATTGCTACACTTACCAAAATAGTTGAGTCATTGCGCCAAGAGACATCTCCACCACCATTACCCATATCAAGATCATTCCTTAGTTTAGGGCTTCCCCCTTTACCTATCATCGATCAGGGGTAGGCTAGGAGAGGTAGGTATAGAGAGAGTTAGGGAGATTGGGGGGGTAGGTGGAGAGAGGTTGTGTGTGTGAAGATGGAGGGGTAGGTGGAGAGAGGCTGTGTAGGAATGAGGGAGAGTGTAACACAAGGAAAGAGATAGGAAATGGTAGGGTGGGAGGGATAGAGGTAGAGAGAGAAAGCGAGGAGGGAGATAGGGAGTGGTAGGGTGGGAGAGATAAAGGGGGGAGAGAAAGAGGGAAGGACGGAGATAGAGAGAGGTATGATATGAGAGGTAGTTATAGAGAGTTAAGGAGGGTGGGAGAGATAGGTGGAGAGAGGTTGTGTGTGTGTTAGGGAAAAAGGGAAGGAGAGAAAGAGAGGAGGGAGATAGGCAGTGGTAGGGTGGCAGGGATATAGGGAGGGAGAGAAAGAGGGAAGGAGGGAGATAGAGAGGGGTAGGGTGGAAGAGTTAGGCATAAAGAGAGTTAAGGAGAGAGGGAGGGGTAGGTGGAGAGAGGTTGTTTGTGTGTGAGGGAGAGAAAGAGGGAAGGAGGGAGATAGGGACTGGCAAGGTGGGAGGGATAGAGATATATATAGAGAGAGGGGACAAAAGTACATATAGAGAGAGTGACATATTACTAAGGAAGGAGGGATGGATAATGGGATGGATAGGTGGAGATATGAGTGGACAGACAAGGAAGGAAAGAGACAGAGACAGGACAGCAAGAAGGAAACGAGGTGGAGGACTGAGGCACACAGAGGAAAAGAGGTGGAAATGGACAGGACAGACATGGATGGACAATGGAGGCATGTGAGAGAGGAAGAGATAAAAGTGGAGTGGAAGGAGGAGGAAAGAGGAGAGACAGAAAGGGAGGAACGGAGAGGTGGAGAGAGGTTGTGTGGAGAGGAAGGAGGAGGAGGGAGGAGGAGGGAGAGGAAGAGGGAGGGAGGATAGAGGGAGATAAAGAGGGGAGAAGGGAGAGGAAGGATGGAGGTGGAGGAAAGAAAGGAGGGAGAGGGAGAGGAAGGAAAGAGGGAAGGAGGAGGTAGTATAGAGAGAGAGAGAGGGAGGAGGAAAGGAGAGGAAGGAGGGAGAGAGGGAATGAGGAGGGAGTGGTGGTGGAGGGAGAGGGAGATGGAGAGTGGTAGAGAGAGATTGAGAGGAAGGGAGGGAAAGAGGATAATGTATAGTGGAGAGAGAAAGAGAGGAAAGGGAGGGAGATAGGAAATGGGAGGGAGGGAGGGAGGGATAGGAAGATGGGGCTGGAGGTAGGTGAGAGAAAGGAAAGAGGGAAGCAGGGAGAGACAGGGTAGGTGGAGAGAGGCTGGGCAGGAACAAGGAGAGAGAGGGGGGGAAAGGAGGGAGATAGGAAGCAGTGTGGTGGGAGGGATAGAGGGAGGTAGAGAAAGAGGGAAGAGGTAGATACCAAGAGATAGGGTGGGATAGATAGAGGGAGAGAGAGAGGGAAGGAGGGAGAGAGGTATTTGCAAGGAATAAAGAGGTATACAAAGAGAGAGAAAGGATGGTAGAGGTGGGCTAGGAGAGGTAGAGAGATGTTCTTTGTGTGTCTATGTGTGTTAAAGATAGGTAGATAGAGAGGTTGTGTGTAAGAGAGAGTGAGAGAGAGGGAAGGATAGAGATAGTGAGAGCTAGGGTATGAGGGAGAGAGAGGGAAGTAGGGAGAGATGTAAGGTGCAAGGAATAGAGAGGTATGTAGAGAGAGAGGTAGGGTGGTAGGGTGGGGTAGGAAAGGTAGAGAGATGTTGTGTGTTTCTGTTTGTGAGAGAGAGGTAGAGAGCTTGTGAGATATATAGAGGGTAGTAGGGAGATATGAAGAGGTAGGGTGAGAGGAATAGAGGGAGGGAGAGAAAGAGGGAAGGAGAGAGATATGGAGAGGTTTTTAGAGATAGGTAAGGTGCAAGGAATAGATAGAGGTAGGTAGAGAGATGGAAAGGTAGGGTGGGAGAAGTAAAGAGAAGTTTATTCAACAAGTTGTTGGCGTTCTATGCTTTATTTTGAATTTAATATATAATCATTATTGATTTTCTACATGAACTATGTGTTAAGTCCTAATTGATAGGCTGATTGAAAAAATCCATAACTTTTAAATAGTTGTATTTTTTGAATCTGAAAGATGCATCACACAATATGCTTCACAAACTATAATTTAAGAAAAAATAAATTTAATAAAAAAATTTACCATGTTATATGGTGGCCGAACAAAAGTTTTTTAATATTTGAAAAAATTCCTACTAGAAAATTCATAACTAATTATTTACTTGAAAAATAATTAGAAAAAATGTGTTACATTCGAGCATGTGTCCTCTATATTATATATATATATATATATATATATATATATATATATATATATATTCTCATACTTAGGGTGGCTAGACAAACACCTCCTTTTTATTTTTTCCAAAATTTAAAGTAAACTTGCATTGAAATTTTAAATTTTCACCAAATCAAATTATTTTTTTCCAAAAGAAGCCTAATAGCCTACAAACTACATTTAATTTTCTATAAATTCTATTACTACATATTTTTGAAATTATGTCATTAACCTATTCAAATTCTTATGTGAAGTTACTTAACTTTGCTTTTTTGTATTTTCATTGCCACTTAAGGGCCCTATTTGTCCCATCATGATCATGCACTAACCTAACTCTTTAGTAGGGTTTTGGATAGCATAAAGCTAGAGCCCATATGGATCCCAATGTTTGTTGATGTAGTCTTAGAGCATGCTTTGTGTGGAAATTTTTAAATGAAATACTCTATTAAACTAAAATTCTCTAGCTATTTACATGTATTATCAAACTCAAGGATGGGTAAAACTACATCCATTAAGGATTCAAAGTGCATACTTCACAAATTTTTTAGAACAAACTTTTGGGGCCACTTGTTAGAAGGTACCATTTTGTAGAGGCATCAAAATACGAACACTTACATAAATTGCTAGGTTGAAGCCATTTGAGGCCATAAAAAGGAGTAGCTAAAAAGACCCACAATAGATGTAGAAGGTTAAAAGGTTTCCTATGTGAAGGGTATAGTTTGACATAAAGAGAGACAAAGACAATAGAAAAGAAAACACCTAGAAAAGTCAAGTTCCCTCCTTTGTTCCTCTATAATATCAATTTTAATTTCAGTATCAATTTCAGATTTGATTTCAATATTACTATTTTGACATGTAAATGAACACCAAATTTAAAATAGACATCAATTTTTTTTAATGCATTCATATAGTACACTTTATCTCTTATTATCATTATAAAATGTCTTTTATCTATAAAAATATATAATTGAAATATATCTTAATATTTTTAAAATAACTTTAAATATAACCATAAAAAAATTCTTTTTGAATATTTTGAGTAATCAATCATTTTAAAATTAAATGAAAAATAAATAAAATCTATTGAAAGAAATTAATTATCATTCAACCAAGAGTCAAGATTCGCATTCATGCTAGCCATTACTTACAAGATTGCAACATTTTTTCCAAGGGTTCAATGGTGAGTTGCAACATTTCTTATTTGTTCATGCATCATTCCTTTATTCTATTTGATTTAATTTCAAGTTTTGATTAGCAAAACAAAGTTTGAAAGGAAAACCCCTATCCCGTAACAAAACAATTTTTTTCCCTTTCTTTGATGTGTGATTGCAAATCTAGGTCATTTATTTTGAAGATCCATTGAAGAGAAAGATTGGAGAAAAGTTGTAAAAGTTGTCACCTTACTTTCTAGATCACATAAAGTCACTTATAGAGTAGAATTCAGTGTTTCAAAACTAGATATTTGATAGGAGGGGAGTTACAATAGAGCACTAGAGGATACTAGAGTTTTGGAGCAACTTGATTCTAGGACTAAATCACCACTTGTGGTATATGAGTCCTAGTACACCTATTTCAAACTTTTTCTGTAGATCTTGATTCAATAATTCTAGATTTTGGTTTTGGCCCAAATCCCTAAACTGGGAAAAAATCACCCCTACTGGCATATGAGTCCTATTGTCCATTAAAATCAAAAAATTTAAGATTCTAGATCTTCATTCAAGATTATTCAAGTTTCTAGGTGCATCTCTATACTTTGTCAATTTACTATTTTGATTTGAATTCATTTCTAGGTCATTTGCTTAAGTCTTGCATACCATTTACATTTCTTGTCTTCTGAAGCCCTAGCTTGGTGGTGAACCCATTTTTAACCTTTAATCACACCCTAGAACACCTTATTGTAGATTTATTTCCCTTATTCTATCATTAGATTGAGATCTCTAAGGTATCCTTGAATGAACTAAATGAAACAGGTCATAAACCCAAGTTCCATCCCCTAAAAGATAGGGCACCTATTTCTGAGGTTTCAATAATATACATGTTTTACTTTTGTATGAGAATTTTAATTTTATTCTTGAATTTTTGTTTTTTTTAAAGATTTTAGGAATCATTTGGGTATTCGTCCCCCTATAAATTGTAGTGCACCTGGTAAACTTTTTTCACATGATTGGTGTGATTATGTTAACATCTTTGTGTTTTGGTTTGTCATAATAATCCTTATTGGATGAACCTTGCGAGAAGAATTCCTCAAGGGATTCATCTTAAATGTCAAATTAATCACTACTAAAGGACTTGAGGGATAGGTTAACTTTGAAAAATAGATTTGACATTTAATCAAATAACTATGCTTTCTCCAAGGGTTTTGTTTGATGTTTTTGATGTTTTTATTTTCTAATGATTGTAAAATGTAAAATAACTTATATACCAATGCAATAATGTTGGAAATGAAGATTTATAATGTCACTTGTAATTGAAATATGCAAGAAATTATTTTTCCAATGTTACAAAATCTAAGTAAATAAACAAGAAATTAAATGCAAAGATTAATTGTTTTAGAACTTAGCTACTTCTTAGATCTAACAATAGAAACAAAAATGTTGATTAGAAACTAAAAATGACTTAGAATTTTTTTTGCTACAATTTGTACAGGGACTCATTCACCCTATGGTGAATGGGTCCCAGATTAGGGATGATAACTGTGGATATGTGAAATTGATATCATGCATTTGATTAGGTCATATTCATCCATTCATCAAATAAATCAAGTTTATTTGGTCAATCTGCTAAAGTCATCAATTTAAATTAAATAAATCAACTTGATCCCAACATCACCCTCCTTGATTAAATAAATCAAACCTTTATTTAATTAAGTCTGAAATCACCTTCTATCCATTTTTTATTTAAATAAATTAAAGAAATCAAGTCAAATGGGTCAAAGCATCTAATCATCATCTAAGCTAATCTAATCATGATTAATCTAATCTAATCACCCATCACATCCTCTAGCTTTTCCCACTTGCACCAATAAATCAATTTATTCATTCACAAAATCATCATTTTCACTCAACATGGCATCTTTGAGGAATATTCCCTCAAATTTGAATTCAAAAACAAGTTGACATGTACATCCAAGAAAGCATTTATGAGATCTTACATGGCTCTTACATGTCCCTTGCAAAGGTCAAACTCAACATTTAAATCTCAAATTCAAATTTGAAATCTCCCCCTCTTTGGCACATTAACCAAAACTTGTACATTCCTCAACCTATCACAAGTTGACAAGTGGCCTCTTCTCATTGGTGGATCTTTAGTCCCACATCCTCCATGTTTGGTATTATTTTATCCTTCTTGGCCATAAATAGAGATCATCTCCATTGATTCAATCCTCCACAATCTCATGCACAAATGAATCATTATCATTTTAATCCATATCATCTTCAAGGAAATTTTATCATTTAGCTTATCTAAAGTAGTTGGGAAAGGGCTATTTTCCATATCAAAATAGCACCAATCCCCCTATGAGATGATGATTGAGTAATTTAGGAATAGATTTCATGCTTATTTTGTTTATAATTTCATGTTAGTTTGGTAATGTTATTGTTCCCTTTACATTTGCTCAACAATTTCATAGGGAGAGTGATTATCTCATTTATTCAATGTTGACAGATTTCTCCATATTTGTCAATCTTTGAACAAACGTAAGGTTTTACCTCTCACATTTTGGTGCCCACTGTGTTCTTGAACTAATGCATAATTTCATTTATATTTTGGTTTGTCTTTGAAAGTAATTTCTTCATTCTATTTTCTATCATATGAAATAGGAATTATGTGATTTCTTTCAATTGTTCTGACAGCCAACAAACTCTTTGTCCATGGTTAATTTGTAGAAAGAAAAATATTGTTTGTGTTATAAAAAGGGGTACACTGTGAACATGGTTTTGCTTTCTCTATTTTAGACATAAAATCCTTTGTTTCATGCTTTCTCTGTTTAAATCCTCTGTTCATGCGTTTTTCCTAAGGGTAGTGCTAGGCAAAGGATAGTTTTTTAAGCATCAGATTTCTACCTATTAAGCATGGCACTAGAATGACTGATTTTCCTGCAATGATTATCACTTGTCAGTTGAATTTATCAATGAATGCTACTTCTATATTAAAACCATAGCTGCTACATTTTGCTATAGGGGGCGACATTTTGAATTTTGCTTTTAGCTTGTTTGTATTGCTCCATCACTATAATATTTCTGACTTTTTAATAATTTGCTAATAAAAAAAAAAGCCCCTATTTACTAAAATAGAGAAACCACTTCCTTTTCTTTGTTTTTTAAAATACAATTAAGAGAAATACAAAAATACAGGCCGCGACCCACAACATTGAAGCTTAGGAAGTATACAATTTTGAAGAATTACACCGCTCAAATAAAAGTCAAGGGAACAAAAATCCATTTGCTATTTCAAAGCTCCCATACTGGTAACAGGCACAGAGGATGCTAGTGAAGGTTGGGGAGTCTGGCTTTACATCTACTAGTTGTATTTGCTTAAAAGTTTCAAAATGCCTTTGCAACGAACCTATTCTTTATGTATATCTTGCAATAATTGCAGTTATGCGACTACATTTCTTCGAGTCATACAGTCAAACAGTTCACGTGTATTGTCTATGCTTGCACATATTGCATTTGGTTGAAAGTTTCTAAAGCCTTTTCATTTGATTTTTAGGCCTGCCAAATGCATTTGCTCAAAATTTCTAAAGCCTTTTTTTGCATATCCTTCAATTACTATGCAATTACTGCACTCTATGAGATCACACCTCTCTAAGGCAGTTTGGAAAATAGTTCACCTATTTGGTCTCATTTTTTAAGTCATTCTATCAAACAGTTCATATGACTTGTCCATGTGTCCATGTTTTGCATGTTGATGTACCATGAAAGGCAGAGAAGCCATAGTCAATAGGTCAAAGCAATGCTTGCAGTTGTCGAAGGTGGTTCTTTCGGTCAGTAAGGCAGGCTAGGTCTTAGCAGCGAATAATGGTGTCACAGAGAACTTTTCTTGGGTAGTGAACCCTGTTAATCTCTTTAGGCAGTAGTAGTGACCAAAATTTCTGACACTCATAAGTGATGCATATCTACTTCAGCTACATACCAATTCTTGCTCTTGAAGGAATATATATGGCGCTGGATTTTCTTTTGTAGATCCCAGGACACAGCACATTTATTATTTTTTTTTGTTATGTTCTATTTACTCGTGCTTTAAGAAATCTTCAAGAAATCTTTTAAGTATTGATTGAGAGTCTTTGTCATTGATTGCTATTTGCAGAGATATTGTAGGTGTTGATTTGGAGTCTTCATCATTAATTGTCATTCACAAAAGATCTTTGCCATGTTGCTTTGAAGTCATGGTCATTAAATGCTCGTTCCTTTTTTTGCTTTGATATTTTTTTTTCTAATTGGGTGCTAGCAATAGGCTTTTGTCTTTGACATATGGGATATCAACTAACAATATTGAAATTAAAAGCAACATGTGCCGGCAAGCTTTTAATCATATATGTCTTTAATGAAGGTTCTTAGCAATTGATTTGATTTGACTGAGTGCAGTTTTATTCACTCATAATTCAATATCCTCTCGTATTATAGACTTAGTAATCTTATAATAAATGTAATGATTTTATATTATCACATTTATTATGATCATTTTGATAACCCACATTTGGGATGATTATCACATTTGAGATGATGATTGTCAGATTATTATGGTTATTTCAAGATTATGAGGATGCTTTTGAGATATTTATTCTTTGTAATTGATTTATTGACTCAATATCTCTAGTGATGTAGATTATGGTAAGGGAGAGAATGGATCTAACAAGTGTGGTACCTTCTCCATGCAATCAATATCAAAGCATGATCCACTTATAAATACTTTTGATCATCCAAATCATTTGTTCTTTCAAAATTGAAATCATGTTAGTGTTTGGAGTTAGTGATCAAAATGAATTTAATTTTCTAATCCTCACGTGGTTGTCTTTTCTTTTTATAGGAAAATGAGGTAAAAGGAGAAATCGACATTGGAATCGAGCATTGGAGTTGAGTGAAAACAAAGGCAAGATCAGAGTTAAGGATTTGAGAAATCAAACTTGAAACCCAAAATCATTTTTAAATGCTTTGAGCTTCCGTTGCACGCCTTAATTTTTTATTTTAGGCTAACTCATTTTTGGTTTTGGGCTTTAAAATGAACATTACCCAGGCTCTCAATTTTGATTGCGAAAGGGTTAAAACAAACTTTAGGAAAAATTGATTAGATTTGGTTTAAAGTTAGAAAATTGAACAAGGAAAGTCTCACATCTCTTTTTGGTGCTTTAAAACCAATCAAAGTGATTGCTTTGTTGATTTAAAATGAACATGTGCAACCTTGTTTTCGTGATGGCTTAATTAGACCAATATTATTGAAAAGGATGTATGCGCTTCTCTCGTGCTTCATAGCAATCTTGAAAATCAAAAGGCCTTTTGATAATCTTAGGTTGAGATAAAGTGATCACCTCCACACTTCAGTTTGGGTTTAAAATATTGAACAAAATCTTGAACGAGTGTGAATAAATTTATTGCATGTGTTCTCCATTGTTTTCTAAACAAGGGTTGATCAAACTATAAATAAATTTATTCACTTTTTTCTATCTTAGAGGGCCTGCATTGCGGAAAAAGTACTCACCCAAGGGAATGACTCAAATGGTAACACTCTAAAGCCAAGAGTATTTCCAACTGGGATATAAATACGAGTATTCGAATAAATGCCAGTACCACGCGATTGGCTCTAACAAGATGTATCTGAAATGGGACTCTTGTCGTATGGGTCCATCTCCATGAATGGAAAGTCTGAACTAAAACCCTTGATTGTAGCAACCAACTAGTCCATTCAACGAGTTTATCAAAGTGGTGCATTGGAACTTAGATTCAAAGAAGTTACTTGCCATGTTCGATCTTGGTTAAAATATAGAGACTAAGACTTCACTCTTAACATACCTTTATTTTTTTTCCTTGGTTGCATGCAAAATCATCTCTTCTACTACAAAGAGTATGAGGCAAGCCCACCAAGAAAAATGTACCAATTGAGCTAGGATGTTATATTGCTTGTGAGTCAGTTCAAAAACACAATGCTTTGATAAAAAACATTGGAAAACGAACATTCAACATGAGCATCAAATCTCAAACCCTTTAGGAGAAGCAAATATCCTTGAACAAATTCGCATGCTATTGCTTTCCCTTTGGATTTTATCCTTAGAGGCTTCTAAGCATTTGGATTTCATCTCAATTTTCTCCTACTAAGGTCAACAATAGGTGACTCTTGGCTCAAATTTCCTTGGTTTCCGCATAATACACTTTGCAGGATAAGGGAAAAGTTGAGACATTAGACATCTAGATTCAAAATCTAATCTAGAGTGTGTTTGTGGTAAAAAGAATCCATTAATCAAAGTTTAAATCAATTGGACCCTACATATGTGCTTCACATCTTTTGGTCGTATGGTTTTCATGCAAACATTGATCTTTTTATTTTGAATTACTTTTAGAGAAAGGCATGTTCTTCACTATCTTGGTCTTAGAAACAAATCCTCCCTAGATTCATTTAGGATCAAATCAAACACTTCATTCATCCAAACATTTATCATCTCCATACCACAAAATAACTTTGGAAACATCATTCTAGACTTAGGTAAATCATCAAAAATCAAAATCACCTTGTTTAGTTAGGAGTATGGGAATGCATCCTTTCTCATACCTCTAGTTAAATTAGCACCCCTTTGAACAAGTTAATCCTAAGATAACATCTAACATATTAGGGTTTATAATTTTATTATCCAAATAAAATAATCAAAATCAAACCCTAATTCTAGCATTGATCCAAAATTCCTAAAAGTTCAATAGCCATATCATTTACCCCTTTCATCCTTCATCTCATCATTAGTCCTAAGAACCTTAGAGGTCAGTTTTGCAACAAGGTCAAAACATGAGAAGAACACGGAATATAAATTTGATCCAAACATCATGAACGATCTAAACCAACCAAAATCTCAAATCCTTACAATGCCAATTGATTTTCAAAACTCACATTTATACAATCCATACATGGGATCATTATCTCCTACGAACCTCAATGGTACAACAAATGTGAGTCTACCCAGTCTAAATCTTGGAATACCTTTTCCGATGGTAGATTTAAATCAAAGTCTAAACTTACAAGTCTATCCACCAAACAATCAATGCACGAGTCTTCAAACAACCAACATCATCCCACCAAATCCATAGATGCCAAAAGTGAATATACCAAGTACAAGATTACCAAACATGAATCCGGAAAACTTTGGGATAAATATGTTTATGAATCGTACAAATGTTGTTCAAAATCCAAACAAGATGTTAACAACTCCATGTATTAATCCAAGTCAAGGTAACATCATACAAAATCCAAGTTACCTAAATAAAGGCAATGTGATTCCCAACATCAACAATGTTCAATTTCAACCTATCATGCCAAATTTGAAAATCATCCCAAATCAAAACATTCTCCAAAATCAAATTTTGAGGATCCCATTCAAAAACCACAAGTATAAATCCCAAATCTGCTTAAACAAAAATGAAATCAACTATATCAAGGGAGTCAAGATCAAAATCAAGATCAAATTTGGCAAGATTAAATTACTACACTTACCAAAATAGTTGAGTCATTGCGCCAAGAGACATCTCCACCACCATTACCCATATCAAGATCATTCCTTAGTTTAGGGCTTCCCCCTTTACCTACCACCAATTACTCCATCCAAATCAACCCACCTAACACCAAGCAAGCCATCACATCAAATCCTTTGAATATACCATTGACATCGCACCAATAGATGGTATCTAGTCAAACAACATCGATCCCAAAAAATCAAAACATTGTCTCCCAAAGACCTATCACCTCTGTCATTCCAACCATCTCTATCACTTCGATCATGCAAACCACCACTATCATGACCATCACATGTGAAACCCTCATGATCACTCCAAGTGTATCTCAACCACTTATAACTACATCCAACACAATTCCAAATCAACCACCACTACCACCAAAACCAAACACAGCAAGACAATATAACATTGCTCTAAAAGCTCACCAAGCCTACCAAAAGGCCATCCAACAATATCTAGCCACTCACCAAGCAAGACAAATTCAACAAGTACAACAAGCCTCTCAAGCTGCCCAAGCATCTCAAGCTATCCAACAAACACAAGCACAAACACAAAAAATGACAACTGTTGAGAACAAGGATCAAGATCAATCCATCACTGAGCAGCCTGAAGCTATGTCTACTTCATCCAATGATCAAATCAACATATGTCAAGAGTCACTTTTCAATCATGATCAAAATCCACCAGCTAACAATGATCCAAATCAAGAAATGTCAACATCACTAGACCCTATGGTTGAATACATTGGAAATCCCTCCACCACAATTTTTGAAAACAATGATCAAGATCTCTCTATCGATGAGCACCTTGAAGATGTTTCCACCCCATCCGATGATAAACTCATTAGACATCAAGATCCACTTTTTAGTGATTTATTTCAAGGAGTGTTAGGATTATTCGATCCTATCAACATAATGCATGATCTGTCGACCAATGATCATGTTGAAAATGTCTCTACATCACCTAATGAGTTAGAAGACATATCTCAAGAATTTATTCCAAAGCAAGATCAAAATCTTCCACTAAGGTCTAGCAATGGTCCTTTCCAAGACATGTTGACCCCCTTTGACCTCATGGTTACAAATACTAAAGGAACCCTAAAATTGACACTTGAAGATATTGAACCACTTACCATGTCTAATGATGACATCCAATCTTGAACCCTTTATAAGCAACCCATCCTTTGAAATTGACCCATGTCAAGGCCTTGATCCAAAGCATGTCAAAAGAAATTCTGAAATTAATCAAGATCAAGAATTTGTATCTCCAAGATACTACAATGATCTAATGGACACTCTCTTATCTATACAAGATGTCACAAATAATGATCATATCCACATAGCACATACTCCTCCATCTACCCAAGCGATGTATGAAGTGTATCAAGCAGGTTGTCCTAATTTCATGCACACTTTCGTATCCACCCATCATTGCTCATCTTCCCAAGTTTGGAGAGTCAAAGATTCCAAACTATCAACCAATCCATCTCTTACCCCTAAACACACTCCATCCATGCCTCCACACATGATATCCAATTCTCACATTGACCATGTATTGGAAATGACCCTTCATCATAAGGATTCAAAAGGCACTCTATTGACATGTGCACACCAAGACAAAGTCAACTCTAGTGTCAACGAAGTAGATTAGGAATCCCAGAAGATGCATTAAAGTGCACAAATCTTAGCAAATCAACTTCTTCAAGTAGGATATCGATGGAAAATTATGATAGGGGTGACTACATCAACACCACAAGGTGATTTTTTTTAAAAAAAAAAAAGTGAAAATCGAAAAAAAAAAATTAGAAAAAGGATTAAAAATAGTAAAGAGAAAAAAAAATCATCCTCTAGTGAAAACTGCATGAGCGGCACTTTGGGAAAGACCATGACAAAAACCTAGTAAACGGGCATCATGTGTAGAATTGATCATTTGTGTGTGCCAGTCCAGGATAAAGCATCTCATCCCATTCATAATAAAGTGAACACCCCATCTATCTCAGCCATAATAAATCCATTCATCCATGACCCATTTATCCAATCCATATGCATATGCCTACATCCATCATCCAAGTTATCTTGATCTTGATGAAACTTTGGGGCACACTTTACGCTTGCTTATGGTAAACATCTTGACATAGGTCATTTTCACTGATCTTATCCTACCCAACATTATCTAAGCCATGAAGCATTATCCAACGAGCATTCTTTATTTGAGCACCTTATCTTATCACAAGATAATCCTTGGAATCCTTGGCGTACTTACCATATCCATCCATCCATGACATTCTGTACATTGCTAGACACTAGGGGTAGATATTTACATCTTGCTTTGGGAATAAATGTTGATCTATATCCTCCAACTTATGTGGTGATCCGAACATTGGCAAGTGTGAAATAAAATTGGTCCACCACTTGTGAGAAAAAAAATGAATCACTAGCCCATGGCATATTTTGGTGAGATGATGAACTTATATTCTTTATTAAAGCTTCATCTTTCATCGAACATCAATCCAAAAAAAATTATATTAATCACATCTAATTTGCACGTCAAACATCACATCAAATCATTTGAACAACTTTTGTTCCAAACCAAGCTTCAAAATCCTAATCAATCAAATCCTTGCATTGTTGTGTATCCTCAACAATGTTATCATCATCAATCCCTTATCACCTTGGGAGATGAATCCCAATCCTTGTGTTCTTAACACTAGCCTTGCATTGTTGAGCATCCTCAATAATGTTATCGTCACCAATCTTTATCAATCAAACCCTTGCATTGTTGTGTATCCTCAACAATGTTATCAATTTGATCAATCAACCTTAGCTTGGTCTTAAAAAAAATCCTAAACAGAGAACTAATATTGTCACACATGTCCATATCCAAATCGTCAAAATCATGTGAAAAATCCAAAACATCCAAAACATATCAAAAAATCCAAAAACACTCAAAAAATAAAAAAAATATCAAAAAACATTGGAATCTGAACTACATTGTCTCTGAGCTTAAATGTAGGCAAGGCTAATATTTGATCTACCCCTGAGACACAAAATCCAAAAACACTAAAAATTTAAAAAATCAAAAACATTGGAATCAACTACGCCTTGAGCTTAAATGTAGGCAAGGCTAATCTTTGATCAACCCCAAGACACAAAATCCAAAAACATTCAAAAATATAAAAAGTCAAAACATTAAAAAAAACACAAAATTCCAAAAACATCCGAAATCACATCAAAATCCAAAAAAATTCATAAAATCTTTCAAAATCCCAAAACATCACAAAATTCAAAAATCAAAACATTTGTAAAATATTAAAAATACCAAAAACAACCTCAAAATATTCCAAAAATGTCAAAAACATCCAAATATTTGAAAAAATCCATCTGTCTGATCTCATTTTCACTCGAAATAATCAATCATCCATAATAAATTGATTGTCACCTTCATCCTTTAGTAAAACAAACAGAGACAATCAAAACAATCAACAAAAGCAAGTTTCAATTGTAAAATCAAAAGCAAACTACAAACATCTAAAAAAAAATCAAACTCTTGATCATTTTTAGACATGTCAATCAACCTTATATCAATAGCCTATCAATCAACTTATCAATCTATCATCATCCTATACAATGCATGTCCTAGGATATATTGTTCTAAAAATGGGCATCATTTTGGAAATCACTTTGGATAATCAAAATGACGTGCCACCATCCACTAACATGTCCTAGGATGTATCCTTCCTACAATGGACATTATCTATTGGAAATCATTTTGATTCTTATCCTATCAAAACAGATCCCTTTGGCTAGAGGTATGAAGAACATTGACCTGTTTGTGTACTTGATCTTTTATTTTGATTTATCTTATTGTGCTCATTCCAAGGACCTCTTTATGATATCTGAACGAAGGATTTAGAGAGATAGGAATGGGGCAATGATCATTATCCTTTTTTTTGTTGTGCTTGTTGGACGTTCTTGTAATATAACTTGGTGAATACTTGCTTTGTTAGGTATGTCCTAGCAAGGTTTCCATATGTCAAGTGTGAACAAGAATACTCCTATCTATTGTCAAGTCAAAGTCCATCACACTAGGTACAATACCATCCTAGTTCTTTATACCTTGATGCATCATATCTAGATGTGTAATCAAACATAAGGTAAGTAGCCCTTTTAAAATCCCAATCCTTGATAAGAAAATCATCATCTACCATCATCATCATCATCTCTAATAAAGTCTCATCAGATCATGGACTTGTTGGATCCTCTCGTCATCATCTCATCGCGCTAACATAAGATCACCAATGCATCCATCCTGCATCCATCCTCCATCCACGAACCATCAACATTCGACCTATCATCTCACATACATAGTCATCATCATAATATAGATCTGTTAGTCTAAGCATCTCATAAAATCGTACATTTGCATAATCATAGCATATCACATCATCCATCTCATCCATCTCACATGCATTATATCATCATTTCAGTTGCCTAGGATAATATAGATTGGTTATTCTAAGCATCTTAAAATCATCTCATTTGCATCACGATCATAACCATCCATTTTGAAACTCTTTATCATGAGATCGACCCTCAAATTGAATCTTTTCGCTCAATCTCTGGAGGGGGCAATGTACTAGTGTACTTCTTTCCACTGGGGCATCTGAAAAAATTTAAAAAAAAATTGAATTTTGATTGTGGCAAGTTTATTCTTCGAACCGATGCAACAAGTACATTGCTTCAAAGATGGGAAAAATGTAGACACGTGAAATTGATATCATGCATTTGATTAGGTCATATTCATCCATTCATCAAATAAATCAATTTTATTTGGTCAAGCTCCTAAAGTCATCAATTTAAATTAAATAAATCAACTTGATCCCAACATCACCCTGCTTGATTAAATAAATCAAACCTTTATTTAATTAAGTCTAAAATCACCTTCTATGCATTTTTTATTTAAATAAATTAAGGAAATCAAGTCAAATGGGTCAAAACATCTAATCATCATCTAAGCTAATCTAATCCTGATTAATTTAATCTAATCACCCATCACATCCTCTAGCTTTTCCCACTTGCACCAATAAATCAATTTATTCATTTATAAAATCATCATTTTCACTCAACATGGCATCTTTGAGAATATTCCCTCAAATTTGAATTCAAAAACAAGTTGACATGTACATCCAAGAAAGTATTTATGAGCTCTGACATGGCTCTTACATGTCCCTTGCAAAGGTGATACTCAACATTTAACTCTCAAATTCAAATTTGAAATCTCCCCCTCTTTGGCACATTAACCAAAACTTACACATTCCTCAACCTATCACAAGTGGACAAGTGGCCTCTTCTCATTGGTGGATCTTTACTCCCACATCCTCCATGTTTGGAATTATTTTATGCTTCTTGGCCATACATAGAGATCATGTCCATTGATTCAATCCTTAACAATCTCATGCACAAATGCATCATTATCATTTTAATCCATATCATCTTCAAGGCAGTTTTATCACTTAGCTTATCTAAAGGGGTTGGGAAAGGGCTATTTTCAATATCAAAATAGCACCAATCCCCCTATCACATGATGTTTGAGTAATTTAGGAATAGATTTCATGCTTATTTCATTTATAATTTCATGTTAGTTTGGTAATGTTATTGTTCCCTTTACATTTGCTCAATAATTTCATAGGGAGAGTGATTATCTCATTTATTCAATATTGAGAGATTTCTCCATATTTGTCAATCTTTGAACAAATGTAAGGTTTTACCTCTCACAATAACAAGAATAGAAATGCAAATCAAACACCAAAAATTACTCAAAATTTTGGATTAATAGGTGTATAGAGGGACTCATTTACCCTATGGAAAATGGGTCCCAGATTAGGATTTTCTGAATTTGACTTTTTTTTTCTAGGCTAATCCTATGTTTTTGTTGTTTCATGTCTACAACAGTCCATTCTGTAATAGATTTTATAAATTTCAAGTCTCTAAATGCAATGTTGACTAAGGTTGAATGATGAATAAGGTGACTAAATTGAATGTGAAATATGAATCTAAATGATTGAATGTTGATTTCAATGTTAACAAAATGTAAAACAAAATCATGTCTAATGCACTTTTTTTTATTCTTAGTGAATATATGCAATGAAAACATGCAAATTTACCCTAAATCCAATGTTCACTAATGCAAAATGAAAGAACCCTAAATGCAATGCAAGTAATGAAAATCTAATGTAAACTATTAAAAACTAAGATCTAGGGTTTTAATGCACTTCAAATTAGAAATTAATATGTTAAAAAGGGCCAGGTTCACCAAAATGAAAGAAAAAGGGGGATATAATATCCAAACCTTGAAGAGACTACCAACCTAAAAGGTTAGCCAAGTCAAGATTTAGGGATCTTGCAATTTCTCCTTTATGCAAAGATGGGACGGTGAATCAAATCACACTTTCGAGAGAGAAATTCAAACTAGAGAAACAACTCTAAACCTAAGTCTACAAGATGCAATGAATAAATCTACCACCAAACAAAAGGAAAGTAGGGATTTTTTTGGGAAAACCAAGAATAAGGAATTTTGTGCACCTGTCAAAGTTGGTTGTTTCTGCAACCTTATTAGGGACTCATTTGCTAGGTGGTGAATGGGTCATGGTGTACCTATTCAAGAGGCTCTAAATTTGGAAATGAAGCTTGTCAATTATAAAAATATGTTGTCCCTAAAACCCTAACAAGGACTCATTTTCCTGGTGATGAATGGGTCCTAGTAGGCTCTTTTAGAAAATTCAGAACCTAATCTTGAAGTTCCAGATCTACACATCTTTCCTTTAACTTGAAATTCCTACTTTCAGATCTAGATTTGCTAATAATATGCAAAAAAAAATTGGAGTTTGTTGGTGGATAGGGGTTTTCATCATTTAAACCCCAATTTTGGTAATTAAACGCTGATGATGAATGAAAATGTGAAACATGAAATGTGTGTGCAATCCTAACCTTAAGTGTGTCTAAGATTAAGATCTCTAATGATGCAAAGAAATCCTACGCAATTGTGTTAGAATATTATCCTAAAATGTAACATGAATAATGCAAAGGACCTACTTTAGGAGATCCCAAATCCCTTTTAATAAGTCACAAATTTGATTATACCTCTCTCTAGGTTGAAAATAGAATGGTCATAGAATATGGAATCACTTAGGAGAGAAGTTATTAGGCTTGGGTGAATGTCTTGTTCATCTCCCCATAACCTAGAATCCATCATGATTCTCCATAGGCATCTATCATCACTCCTTCAATAATGGTTTATCTTTGAAGAAAAAATTAGCTTGAAGACTATAATGTTGCTCCAAGACTTCACTCTTGCTTGCTTCTTGAATATAAATGCTTGATCTCATGAAATTTCTCTCTTTTCCTTTCTTCTTGTAGTTTAAGCATAATGAAATGACATTGTATTTATAGATAACTTAAGAATAATTCCTAAAACTCAAATAAGACAAGTTGACATCAGATCTATGATTTGAAATAATTAAAGGGGTATGTGGAGGATCATCATGGAAAAAATAGGCCCTTAAGTGGTGAAAAATTTAGAAAAATCAGAGTTAGACATCTTGACATAAAAATTTAAATAAGTTATCTATATTCTTTCAAATATATGTGAGAATAGAATCTATAGAAAATTGAATGTAGTTTCTAACCTACTAGGTTTATTTTATTTATTTTTAAATCTATTTGGTGAAAATTTGAAATTTCAATGTAGTAGTACTTAAATTTTAGGGAAAAAATAACAAGCAGGTGTTTGTCTAACCACCCTAACACAATAAAATGATAATATTTTTTTATAAGATTTTAGATATAAGTAGAGGAATCATGTCCTGATATGATGCATATTTTTATAAATTTTTTCCAAGTAAATAATTAATTATGATTTTTTAATACAAATTTTAAAAAATATAAAAACTCGTATGTCTAACCACCTTAACTTCGTCAAAAATTCATGAAATTCATTTTTTTTAATCCTATAGTATGCAAAGCATAGCATGTGACACATATTTTGGATTCAAAAAGTGTGATATCATTTGAAAGCTATAGATGTTTTTCAATCAACCTATTAATCAAGACTTTAGTCATAATTCAAATAGAAAATGAATAATAATTATTTATTAAATTCAAAGTAAAACATAATTTATATTGGTGGAAAGCTGAGAATCTCCTTTAAAGACCCTTTTTATTTCATCAATTTTGGGTGAAAAAAATGTCAGCCACATACCCTACACATACATATCATATCACCACTTTTTGGCCCATCACGATCCTGCACATGTCCAAAGTGTACTACAAAAAAAATATTCCAAGGAGGGGTCCTAAGTTAAGTGAGGACCCATTCATCATAGGATGAATGGGTCCTAGTATACTTAACTAGGACACTCTTTGGGGATTGTGAAAATTTTATACCAAAAGGGGGTCCTAGGACTTAGTGAGGACCCATTTTCTAGGTGGTGAATGGGTATAAGGTCACTATCTTAGGACACATTCCTTGTAAAATTAAGTGTTGTGAAATATTATTTATGAGTGTCGGGTTTTATCCCTCAGAATTTTGAATTAATAAGGCTTGAATTTGAGTTAAAGGGGCCAACTAAAGAAAAACTAACCTCCATTAATTAATAAATCCCTATATTAGTGTGAAAGTGTAAAAATACACTTTACAATACCCTAAATAAGGAACCATTAATTCCATTTTATTATTAATTATTCATCTCCAAATTAAGTGTGAAAAAGGGTTACTTTTTTCTACACTACAAAAATATTCATAACTATACCACCTCCTTACAATCATGAATCAAGACCATGTATCCTAATTTTATAGTGGATAATACAATTGGAGGTTTTCTTATTTATTCAACCAATATCTCCTCAAAAAAAAAAAAAAAAAGAAGCTATTTTCTTATGAGTTTCCTATTATCCAAACAAGTAACCTAGTTAGAATAAATAAAGCCCTATATATCAATAAAATTCTCCACATGATTAGTCATATGATATAAAATAAAATAATTGTATAAGTCTCTCATAAACATCTAAAACACATGTCACATAATTCCAATTATTTCTACTAGGTTTAAACACAAACCTTCTAAGAAATACCACTCCTTAGGCAAAGCCTAGCCTTATACAAACCATAACATACATTAGGATACCTAAGACACTAGCATATGGAATATTAAACATATCATTCATATCATCATTTAACTTTTGATACTAATCTAATGACAATTAGTACCAATAGATAAAATAATACTTACTAGCTTTTAGTCCTTCACAATAAACTATTGTAAAATAGTTTGAGAATACTCTAAACTAATCCAATATTTATTAAAACTCGATCTCTATTGATCTCCATACCAATAATTTATTTTGAGCCCCTAAATACTTTATATCAAAATAAAAATATAATAAATTTTTTATCCTCCTAATAATTTTCCTTATTTTTTTAATGAACATGTCAGAGGTCAACATACAAGATAACGACTAATAACTAATCTTCAATCAATTTGAAATAAATACAATCATCATATTCATTCCTAACAAAACTAAGGTCCAATTAAAAAGATTGAACCTTTTAATACCATATTTGAGGTGATTTCCTCAAACCATATGATGGCCACTTATGCCTACAAATCATGTTCTCCTTCCCTTTTAGCATAAAATTATCAGGTTCTTTCATATATATTTCTTCCTTAATATTCGAATTCAAGAAATTGATTTTAACATTGATTTTCTTTAATTATAAATCATAAGAAATGACAATAGAAAGTATGAATCTATGAGAAGTTTTTTTTTTTGCATTATACGATAAAATTTCATCAAAATCAACCCCTTCAAATTAGGAGTGATCTTTCCCCATTGGTCTTGGCTTGTACCTTTCCAACTATCTATCTGATTCAAATTTAGTTTTAAATACCAAATTACATCCGATTCTTTCGCTTAGGAAAATCTATGAGATCCCATGTCTCACATCTATCCAAGGACATCACATCATCCTCTATGGCCTCCATCCAAGACTCATTTCTCCTTCAAAGAAATAACTTCTTTCATAGATCTAGGTTTATCATCATTATAAGAAAAAACTCTGGTGATCCCACAATACTCATTTACAATTTCATTGAGGAAGGAATATTGTAAAAATGCTCACATGATTTTGTTTTTTTGTTTTTAGGTGTTAGCATGAACTAGGGTGTTCATATGGACCCAAAAAGGGGTTCGTATGGACCCTAGTTTGAGTGAACCCTATTTATTGATTGGACCCATTTTTTGTTCAATATAGCTTCCTCCATTGTTTGAACTTGATTTTTTTTATCAATTTGATTTTCAATAATAAATTAAGAATTTTAAAAATTTCCAGATACTTCATTATTTATATGAAAGAAAATAAATCCAAAACATGAGTAGTCATTGATAAAAAACATAATAATAATGTATAGGGTGAAAATAGGGTCCAACCAATGTGAGAATAAAGAGATGGGCCACTTATTTTTCAAGGCCCTAAACACCTCAAATTATGTAAAATAAAATGATAAAACAAATTGGAAAATGACCATAACTATTATAGAAAGTATGGGGGATGGTTTTAGAGAATAAAAAGTTGTGTACCTAGCCATTTGTGTTCAACGACAAATGGGTCCTCTTAGGGTTTTAGAAAATTGATTTCAGGATCTTCTACTTTGATGTCTACACTCTTGAAATCCTGGTTATCAAGTTCTAGAATCCTACATAGTTAATTCTGTAGAGCTCTTTCTATGATCTTGCACTTTGAATGAAAAAATTATTAACTTAAAAACTTTGACAATATTGCTCCAAATCTTGCTCAACCTGATCTTCAACCTGCAAATATGCAATAACACACTCAAGGTCAAGAAAACTTATTGATTTGTTAGTGAATGGGGGTTTTCCTCAGTCAAACCCCTTGTAGGTAATGTAACCAAATGTTGAAATGAATGAAATGAAGCATGAACATGAAATGATTTAATTGATATCACCTTGAAAGCCGTTGTTGATCATCAAAGGTTGTGCCTCTCTAATAGTCTTATGGGAAGTTTAGTGAGTGGGTGACCAATTTGTGCCTCACTGAATATCTCTGGGATTTTTATAGAAAGTCAACTCTTCTTTGGGGTTTGGAGAAAAGGTTAGAAGGAAATGTAAATAGAAAACATAAAATGGCGATGCGCCAACAGTTTTATAACATTTCAAACCTAATCATTCCTATGAGTGATACAATTAGAAATAAAATGCCACAACCACTCATTGTTGGAAGGAGAAATAACATCAAAGGCTAACAACAAGCATAGTTTATAATTTCAAATATTTTCATAGGAAGTGTTCATTAAGGTCCAATGAAACATAAAGATTTCTAAGGGTGTTAGAAAAACATTCAAAAATTGCATAAGCTCTTCCTCCTAATACAAAATAATATAACAAAACAACAACCCTTTAGAAAAAAAAAGAAATCCAATGACAGTCTTATTTTCACAAGTTATTATTCTAATATGCAAGAATGAAACAAAGAAATCAACCACTTAAACTATTCAAATTGAGCTTGCAAGACATAGTGTTTCATTCAAAATGAAAGCATAAAGAAAGAAATCTTGATAAAGGCCATACATGCACAATATCAAAGATTTCTCCTCAATATTTCATGCTTTAAATATCAAATGAACTTTAAAATAGAGGTCAGATGCTAATCCGACAATAGTTTAAGCTATAAAAGATATAACATGCCAGAGAAAATTAGCTTTGCAAATTTTACTTCTGAAAATAGTTCTATATCCTAAGTAAAAAAGGAAATTTTTCTGAGCAAAGGAAGCTAAAACTTGGAATCCAACCTTTTCATTTATCACCACGTCTCTTTTATAGCTGCAAAAAGAGGAAATAGCCACCACAACAAAAACTTGTAATTACTACTAGATGTTTGCATTTGATAGCACATGATCTAATTGTAGATATTTAGTTAGGTCACAACAATCTTTGCTCATCAATTCTCGATCGCCGCATTAATGGTTTTTAGATATTTAGCAAAGATAGAGATCTGTAAATGATCAAATCCTAGAAAGTAGCTTGGAAAAAGGTACAGTTTACAAATCACATCACCCAAGGGCATTGACTCAAAGGTTCCATCCTAAAAACCAAGAAAAGAAAAAGGATAGCAAGCTCTGAAAAACTCCCAAAAGATATTGCTTCATAAGAAGCATAATCTGCCCACAACAAAGAGAGGACATGTCGAACAGGCATAAAATTTTGACCTCATGAATTTAGCTCCTTGAGAAAATATCTGATGAGTTGACACGTGTCCTGACTCTCTCCCAAAAGGAAGGAAAAAAATAAAATTTGTGTAGCCACCACATGGCGTGTTGCTCACCTTTCTGATAACTCTACTTGAGCACTGGCTCATCCAAAACTGAAAACATTGTACAAGCTGAAAATAAAAAAGATCAAAGAAAAAATGCTTCATAGTTGTCTTGGAATGTAAATATGCAAACAATCACGGAGTGACCATGAAGAATGTAGATCTTGGATTTAAGATGATGTTTGTAAATGAATCCTCAATGCAACGTTCACTTCTTAGCTCAACAGGCATGAATTCTTCAAACCATTGACATGGTTATAAGACCTTGAATTACTGTAATAATGACTTGAAATTTTCCTTGAAATTCCTTGTAGAATGCTTTTTAAGTGCTCCAATTCTCTTTCTTTTTATCTCATGAAGTTACACAAAATTACTAGGAGAAACAATGCGATTTAGCCCCTTATTTATTCTAAATTAGGAGATTATCCCCCAAATTCAAAGAATTAAGGCCGACACTAGATCTGGTAAGAAACATATAATTAAGTTCCCACCAGAATGAAATTCAAAAACTAGGCTCTCATTAATGGATGGCCCATTTTCCACCAAAGGTGAATGGGTCCTAGCCAAGTTTCTAGGACTGGGCTTCGAGGGGCTAAAAGAAGGCCAAAAACCCATTCCAGATCAACTAAGAAAGGGGAGTTCCTATTAAAGGAGGACCCATTTGCCATCAATGGTGAATGGGTCCTAGATCAACTTACTAGGACCAATTTTTTTTCAATGAAATAATTTTATATTTAATTTATGATTATCGGGAAGGATACTTAGGAGGTCAAAATGAAGGCCTAAAAGTGGGTTAATAACTCCACTTAACCTTAATGAATTAAGACCACCTAGATAAATGTGAGAGTGATTTAAAACACTTTACAAAACTTAAACAAGGCACAGATTATGCATATTTTATTTACAAAGGGGCCCATTTAAGGCTTAATTAAGCAAATAAGTCCTAGAAAAGTGTGAAAGTGTGTTACAACACTTCACAACACTCTTGCAAAGGGATAACTAAGGCATGTTTTAGCTAAATAAAGGTATTAAAGCAATGTGAATGTTTAAAAGACATTACAACACTGGTCCAAGACACCATTTGTTCAATTTTAAAGTTAGTTATCCAAGAAAGCAAGGAAAAGACAACTTTTTGCATTGTTACATTTTTCCCCCACTTTTGTGAGAGGATGAACCCATGTCAAACTCACACTAAAGTAGACATACAAGATACATGATCATACCCTGTCAAAGGCCAAGAAAAATAAACAAAGGATCAAGCAAAATAAATTCAACAAAATGTGAGGTAGTGGTTGTTTGTCCATAAGACATGCTGCTCACTCTAGGTCCATGTAACTTCACAAGGTGAGTTTGTCCCAAAATATGTATTCTCACTCTAGGGTAGTGGAACCTCAACATGTCCACTAGGTGAGTTATCCCAATGAGGTGGAATATGAGAGAATCAAATTATCCTCTCTACCATACCAAATTCATCCTCCTGACAATTTCAATAAGGCACCACAAGGGTAAGCACAAGAAGTTGAGTCCACTTCTAGTGGAAGTGTCATTTTCAACTTTAAAATAGGTACTCATTCAATTTTTAGAATAGGTACCCATTATAAAGTGGGTACCCATTCCAAAAGGATTGAAAATCACAATCCATGTTTCTCTTTTGGATTTAGGCTTATAAAGTGCATGGTAACCCAACCCTTAGCCTTAGATCTACAAGTACAAGGTAATGACAATATCGAGAGAAAAAAATGACTATGTCAATATGGTTGACGAGGTTTTTTTTAGAATTATTTTATGAAATTTAAACCCATTTTAGATGGGATTGTGTAGATTCTAAATATATATTTTTTCCAATTGGATTACTTTTTTATTTTTCAATTAATTTTTTAGGAAATAGGTCCATAAACTTAAATTATCAGGGTTTTTTAGTATTTTAATAAATTTTTATTAATATAATTTTTGGAATGTTTTTTACAAAAACATACTTCA
Organism: Sequoia sempervirens; assembly: GCA_007258455.2. Classification (NCBI taxonomy): domain Eukaryota; kingdom Viridiplantae; phylum Streptophyta; class Pinopsida; order Cupressales; family Cupressaceae; genus Sequoia; species Sequoia sempervirens. The sequence continues at coordinate 140,680 of VDFB02089968.1, forward strand.
AACAATTCTTTTCAATCTGAAAAAAAAATCATTAAAAAATAATAATTTTAAGTCATCTTATTTGTGACGTACATGTTGATTTTTCAAAACACCAAATATGAGCAATAAAAAATTAACAAAAAAACAAATATTCAATAAAAAAAATAAAAAAAAGGAAAACATGCTTAAGTGAGTTACAAATATTTCCCAAAAGGATTTAGGTAAATATGATTATTTAGGTCAAAATATGGATAATGTACATGTGCATGGTATTGTTAAAAAAAGTGACTTTTAAATAGTGGTTTTTAGAAAAACCTATTGAAAATCAATTTTTATCATCTGGGTATTAAAATAAATTACATATTTGGAAACTAGACTCCAAGTACTACATTTTATGATTCATGACCTTTTCCAAGATTCCATCGCTAAGTGCTTGAAATTTTAAGGTCAAATGTGAGATTCAAAAAATCAGGGAAAACACTACCAATTTTTGGCCAAAAAGTGGACTCAACTTCTTGCCAACACCCACAATGAAAATGATTTTTGTAAAAAAAATTTGAATGTCATGTAAAAAAAATTGCTAAAGGGGATTTTACTTTGTTCATGTAATGTGGTCTTCTTTAGGAGCATTGTTCCTAATGTCTCCAAGAGAGGACAAACCAAAGTGTTAGATTTCCCATGGGATGCCTCGTTTGCATCAAGCCATGATAGCAGATCGTACATTGTTGGACGACATCAAACCCAATGAAACCACCAAGAAGAGGACACATCACAAGAAAAAAATAAAATCACGCCATAAAATTTTCCAAAAGATGTCATTATTGTATGCCCCCACTTTAAAGCAATTACTACACCATCACTGTGAGCAATTTACTTAAAGTAGCTAAAGTTTTTAGCCTAAGACATGAGAGATTTGCTCAGGAAACCCTATATTGAACTCAAGGAACATTGAGAGGGGGGGTGAATCAGTGTTCAACAATATTTAAATCACAATTCAGATCTTAAACCATTTACAACATTTCAACATAAGTAAAGATGCAAGAACATGAAGGAAACAATCAAAACACCATAACACCAAGATTTTTACATGGAAACCCTATTAGGGGAAAAACCACGGTGGAGGTTAATCCACAATTTATACTCTATTAAAAGTATGAAGAAAAAGGGGAATGCACATGCATTCAGGCACATTTCCTAGAGCTCACTCCTCAAAATCGAGAAGGCTCATTGCCTTACAATATATTTGGATTACAACAAAAAGTTGAACTAAGAGAATAGCATCTACAAAAGCTTGGTTTTAGTTCTAGTGAGGCTCATAGATCAGATTCTAGACCTTTTGTCTAATTCTACACTTAGCTCTGCTCTACCTTGATTCACTTCACAAAAATCCTCTTCTGCACAAGTCAAACTGTGCCAAATCACTCAACAACCCTTCTACTATTGACACACTTCAAAATGAATTTTCTAATCTCTTATATATATCTACTATCAAATATTTCACTCACTTCATGCCGACTTCAACAACATAAAAATATTTCCAATAATCGGCTCAATGCACATTTAATATTTGATGCATACCCATCAAGGTTGACTAATGCTATGTTGTGGCCCCAAATCAAAATTCTCAAACACAAAAAAAATTAAACAATTACTCCTTATACATCTATGGAATGCTACTTCACTAAGTTGGCCACCATGAGCTGTTAACCAAAAAATCATCCTACCAGATCTCCTAACTTATACACTAATTAATGCAACATCACAAAACTTAACAATAAGATTAAATAGGTACTTAACAACCTTCCCCAAGATCCACAACTCAAAATGATAATCCAGTGAAGCATATAGATCGACATACTAACTAGATACCCTGTTCTTCATTCTCACTTCTGGTAATACTCCATTCTTTACTCTACCTGCTAGTATGAACAAATCTTGATCTATAGACTGAAATAATGACTTAGGTTGCCATCAATGACAAAACTAGAAGCCATATGCCAACAATATCCCCCATTGGAATTGATGGAAACACTCAGTGAAAAATGACTAAGTCTCAAGGAACCAATATGATTATGCTGTCAAATTTCAAAATTTCAAAACACAACTCCCCCTTACAGTGATAAGGAATTTTCACTGCTCTCTCTCCCCCTTTGACATCAATGAAAAACATATTTTGGACTGAGATATGAAAATCCCATTGTCTAACTGAATGACTTGCAATCCCAGAAAGAACTTCATCTCTCCAATCATACTCATTTCAAATTCACTTTTTATTTCATTAGCAAAATTCATACATAGATCATCATCTCCTCAAAAAATAATGTCATCAACAAAGAATTCAATAATCAAATCTTTATCATGATCCAACTTAAGATACAAGTTGCTATCAATAGTACCTTTATTAAATCCAAGCTTTAGTATGTATTTATCCAGTCTAGCATACCAGGCTTTGGGGGCCTGCTTGAGTCCATATAGAGCTTTCTTCATTCAAAAAACCATGTCTTCCTTATCAGTTAGTTGAAATCCATCCTTTTTTTCAAAATATACCCCTTCTTCTAACTCACCATTCAAACAGGTTGACTTCACATCCATTTGATAAAATTTGTATTTATTATATGTAGCATAAGAAATAAATAATCTTACAACTTCAATTCTAGAAATAGGGGCAAAGGTTTCTTCAAAATCAATACCTTCCATTTGTGAATACCCTTTACATACCAGTGTTGCTTTATTCTAGACCACTTCACCTTGTTCATTCAGCTTATTCCGAAAGAACCATTTAGTACCAATCACATTTTTATCCTTAGGTCTGGGAACAAGAATCCATGTATCATTCTTTTCAATTTGCTCAAGCTTATCTTTGTATTTCCCAACTACATGAGGCCAACAAAGACAATAGTTGTAGATGTTATTGGTTGTATTTATGCATTTCCTCAACACATTCATTTTCCTTTTTAATTTGGTAAGAGATAGCCTAAACTTCTCCTTCAGATGTAGAATTATTTCTTCCTCTTTCCTATCCCGGGACTTAGAGACCATGGCTTCCTTATTGTACTCAATCATCTCTTTAGGAAACACATTATGCAAACTCTCCAATCCAATTTTATTGTGCACAAAATAAGTACTTAGTGTGCTCTCGATCAGGTCTTTCCCATATGAGGGTCTATCAGACCATAAGTCAACAATTTTCTACATCCCATCTTTCTCCTTAACAAGTTGTAGTACCTTTACTTTGGATAAAACACCTTCTTCTTCGCCTCCTTCTACTATAACTACATCTAGTGCATCTAATTTTGGCTCTTCCCTTGGAGTGTACTCATCAAATTCCTCATCTGGTATGTCCACAATCACTTGTTCTTTACCTTTTCCTTCAATTCTTGGAGTCTTATTTGCCAAAGGAGTTTAATCAACAATCTCTTGTGCTCTTTTCTTATTCCTCTCTACCTTACTAGAATAGGATCCAACTCCAAGTGCTTTTAATAGAATGGAAATGCTAATTGCTCCAAACTTCCCCAACAATTCTTTAAAGAAATTTGCATACTCTTGCTCACAATTTTCCAAAGTATTAGAGTGTTCAAAAATCTATTTACAAACCGGTTCATTCTCTTTCCATAAAACATTATTGATCCATCCAAGTAATTTAGAAAATACATCACAACACATATGACGAAGGTACCAAACTTGAAGGGGTAATCTGCCTCCTTTGTTAGTTGCACATTTTCCATCAATTGATCTTTTAGCAATAAGCACAGGTCAAAACCATGATCCTCAATTATCATTTTATGAGAGATGTAAACTGCACCTGCCGAAGTTGTACCTTCCCTATTTTTGAAAAATATTTTATATGAAATTCCATGCACAATGTACCTTGTTATCAAATCTTTGATCATCGAAATTATCAAAGCCCTTTGATCTCCTATTACTCTCGTTAGGGTTTCGACTTCCTTGTTCAGAATTGAATTCTTTTTTGGTTTATCCCCAACATTGCTACACCCTTAATATTAGTGTACATCAGGTTATGAATAGTTAGCTTGTGGCTATCCTAACTCTCTATTAAGTCATATTATCATTATTATATTTTTATTTAGTTGTTTAGGTTAGCCTAAGATTTATATAGGTGTGTCTAAGTCAGCCTAGGTGATATCCTAGGCATAAATAGGTATATATAGGAGGTTGTGAGTCTTATTTCATCAAGTTGTGAAGTGTGTTCTCATTAGAGATATTTGGAGGTTTTCCCCTTCGAAGTGGCTTATTATTCTTAGTTATTATCAAGTATTTGCAGCATATTTCATATTGAATATTCTCTTATTGTGCAAGTTATTTCATAACTAGTGGTACCAACATCGTAGTGAAAGAAGTTTTGAAGTTGGGGATTGGGTCTTCTTGAGATTGCAGCCTTATGAGAAAATCTCACTAAAGCAACAAAAAAAGAATAATAAGTTGTATCCAAGGTATTATGGTCCATACCAAATCATGCAAAAGATTGGTAGTGTTTCCTACAAGCTAAAGTTGCCACTAACAACAAAGATACATCTAGTTTTTCATGTTTCTTGTTTGAAGAAGGTAATTGGGCATAATATTCCCACTCATACAACACTACTAGAGCTCAATGAAGAAGGAAGAATCATTTTGGAACCAGAGTGCATTTTTCAAACATGCGTAAATAAGCTAAGGAATAGAACTCTCACTGAGTATCTCAACCAATGGAATAATTTACCATTTGAAGATGCCACATGGGAGGATGAGGAGTTCATTCAAAAGAATCCAAACTTGATTAGAATTGAGGACAATGCTTCTTTGAAGAGGGGGGCATGCTACACCCTTAATATTAGTATACATCAGGTTATGAATAGTCGGCTTGTGGCTATCTTAACTCTCTATTAAGTCATATTATCATTAGTATATTGTTATTTAGTTGTTTATGTCAGCCTAAGACTTATATAGGTGTCTCTAAGTTGGCCTAGGTGATATCCTGGGCATAAATAGGTATATATAGGAGGTGGTGAGTCTTATTTCATCATCAAGTTATAAGTGTGTTGTCATTAGAGATATTTGGATGTTTTCCCCCTCGAAGTGGCTTGTTATTCTTAGTTATTATCAAGTATTTGCAACATATTTCATATCATATTCTCCTATTGTGCAAGTTGTTTCATAACAAACATAGCATAATGCAGTTAGATTCATAATCACCTCTTTCAAAATGAGATAGGGTTTATCCAGAGTTAGAATGTCATCATTCAATCTATTTAGGATAAACCTAACGACTTTCACATTATCAAAATAGGGAAATTCACTCCAAATTTCCAAACTTTTGTGTTTCACACCTTCAAACCATTTCAATTCATCGACCAACAACATATTTCTCACATCCCTAATCTTTTCACTACCATATTCATCTAAATTCACCATTCCTTTTATTTTCTTCATTTTTATTTCCATACTATTTAAACAAGTTTCTACCGAGCACCAAATTAAGTGAGAATTCTACAAGCAACTGAAATACCTGATGAATTCATTGCTGAATTTACTTTACTCCTTCAAAATTTTGCTTCAGAGGCTATCCTTCTATTCTTTTTCAATACAAGGTGACAATTGAGGGTTCCAAATACCCTTTTATAACTCCACACCTAACCTTTTTATTGTATTAAATGTTTTACTATAGGTGTTCTAGATACTCTATTTTCTTAGACAATAAAAGAAGAATTCATTTGTGGACCTTCTACTTCTCAAATTTTTGCACAAGTGATCACTGATAGATTTGTAAACTATTAGAACAACTACTAAAAATTTCCTGCATTCTAGTACCAACTACCGATAGGGGGACAAAGGATTTTCTTGAAAAACTCCCCCTAGGCCAATGGCCTACGATCAATTTCTGGAGGAATTACTAGAAACTGCGTCTGGTGTGGGATTATTTCCTTCATCAGATTCCTTACCCATATTTTCTTCATCTGATCTCTTATCTCTTCCACAATCACTTTCCCTTTTCCTTTATCATCTTTCTGTGAATTTTTTACTTTGTATACCAGACCTCTTCTATCCATGTTTCTGTTCTTGTAGAATCTTGCAATGTGACCAAATTTGTTGCAATTGTAACACATAGGATTTATTTGTCTATACCACTCATTCCACTAATTTCCTCTTGATCTACATTGATTAGAAACATACCCAAATCTTCCAGAGGTGTAGCATTTAACATTCCTGACACTAACAGACATACTTTTGCATTCAATTGACTTATGACCAAACTTATTGCAACTGAAACACTGACTGGGAAATGATGGACTACCTGAATCTATTTTACTTTAACACTGAGAAGCCATATGACCAAATTTTTTACAAACAAAGTAGTAACCATTCAAATTTTGAGCATTGGGTTGTCTTACTAGATACCTTTTGCCTTTGTTAATCTGATTTCTTTGTCTAGAATCCTTATGTTCAGATTCAGGGGTTTCTCCCTTCTCATATCCAAGACCTCACTTGTCATTTGCATCCTTCTATCCTTTAGTTAGATCATCAAGCTTGGCATAACTAATCTTAAACTTCTCCTTGTATTCATTTGCAGTAGTGAGTTCATCTCTGGGAATGACTATCTGTCTTTCAAGTTCTTGTTCATTATTTCTAGATTGTTGTAGTTCAATCTCCAATTGAATGAATCCACTATTGTTGCATTCTTCAGATCTTTCTTTTAAGGACTGGGCCAAATTCTCCTCATTCTTCTTTCTTTCTTCAATCTCTTTAGTTTTCTTCATCACCATAGATTTCATCTCAAGCTTTGGAGTAGCATTGTCTCTAGCAAGCTTTTCACATTCTTCAATTATTTCTTTTAAGGTTTGATTTAGGTGAACATCTTCCAAGATTTTAATTTCTTTCTGCTTTAGCTGACAACATAGTTCCTTCCTCTTTTCTCTTGACTCACTAATTTTATCCTTCAATGATTGAATGAATTTTTCAGTATCCTCAATATTTTCTTTTAATTCCAGGACTTCTACTAAGTTAGACTGATCAAGATCATCAAGTGCCACCAAAAACTGTTGTTGAAGACCACCGAAGTCCATTGCATTCCAAGATCCACCTCAAGCTATTAAACTTCCTCAAAGGAACCTGCTTTGATACAAATTGTTGGAATCAAGGAACATTGAGAGGGGGGGTGAATCAATGTTCAACAATATTTAAATCACAATTTAGATCTTAAACCATTTATAGCATTTCAATAGAAGCAAAGATGCAAGCACATGAAGGAAATAATCAAAACACCATAACACCAAGATTTTTATGTGGAAACCTTGTTAGGGGAAAAACCACGATGGAGGTTAATCCATAATTTATATTCTGTTAAAAGTATGAAGAAAAAGGGGAATGCACATGCATTCAGGCACACTACCTAGAGCTCACTGCTCAAAATTAGGAAGGCTCAATGCCTTATAATATATTTGGATTACAAAAAAAATTTGAACTAAGAGAATAGAATCTAAAAATGCCTAGTTCTAGTTCTAGAGAGGATCATAGATCAGATTCTAGACTTTTTGTTTGATTTTGCACTTCGCTTTGCTCTACCTTGATTTTCTTCACAAAAATCATCTTCTACACAAGTGAAACTATCCTAAATCGCTCAACAACCCTTCTTCTATTTCAACACTTCGAACATGCATCCACTCACAGGGTATGTGCAGGATCATGATGGCCCAAACAGGCCCTTAAATGGAAATGAAAATTTAGAAAAATCAGAGTTAGGCAACTTGACGTAAAAATTTGAATAAGTTATCTATATTATTTCAAAAACATGTAACAATAGAATCTATGGGAAATTGAATGTAGTTTCTAAACTACTAGGTTTATTTTTTAAAAAACAAAATCTATTTGGTGAAAATTTGAAATTTCAATGCAATATTACTTAAATTTCAGGAAAAAATAAGAAGTAGGTGTTTGTCTGACCACCCTAACCATAATAAAATGATAATGTTTTTTTATGAGATTTT
>VDFB02089968.1:148737-169069 GCA_007258455.2 Sequoia sempervirens
TGGTCACTCCGTGATTGTTTGCATATTTACATTCCAAGACAACTATGAAGCATTTTTTATTTGATCTTTTTTTATTTTCAGCTTGTACAATGTTTTCAGTTTTGGATGAGCCAATGCTCAAGTAGAGTTATCAGAAAGGTGAGCAACACGCCATGTGGTGGCTACACAAATTTTATTTTTTTCCTTCCTTTTGGGAGAGAGTCAGGACACGTGTCAACTCATCAGATATTTTCTCAAGGAGCTAAATTCATGAGGTCAAAATTTTATGCCTGTTCGACATGTCCTCTCTTTGTTGTGGGCAGATTATGCTTCTTATGAAGCAATATCTTTTGGGAGTTTTTCAGAGCTTGCTATCCTTTTTCTTTTCTTGGTTTTTAGGATGGAACCTTTGAGTCAATGCCCTTGGGTGATGTGATTTGTAAACTGTACCTTTTTCCAAGCTACTTTCTAGGATTTGATCATTTACAGATCTCTATCTTTGCTAAATATCTAAAAACCATTAATGCGGTGATCGAGAATTGATGAGCAAAGATTGTTGTGACCTAACTAAATATCTACAATTAGATCATGTGCTATCAAATGCAAACATCTAGTAGTAATTACAAGTTTTTGTTGTGGTGGCTATTTCCTCTTTTTGCAGCTATAAAAGAGACGTGGTGATAAATGAAAAGGTTGGATTCCAAGTTTTAGCTTCCTTTGCTCAGAAAAATTTCCTTTTTTACTTAGGATATAGAACTATTTTCAGAAGTAAAATTTGCAAAGCTAATTTTCTCTGGCATGTTATATCTTTTATAGCTTAAACTATTGTCGGATTAGCATCTGACCTCTATTTTAAAGTTCATTTGATATTTAAAGCATGAAATATTGAGGAGAAATCTTTGATATTGTGCATGTATGGCCTTTATCAAGATTTCTTTCTTTATGCTTTCATTTTGAATGAAACACTATGTCTTGCAAGCTCAATTTGAATAGTTTAAGTGGTTGATTTCTTTGTTTCATTCTTGCATAGTAGAATAATAACTTGTGAAAATAAGACTGTCATTGGATTTCTTTTTTTTTCTAAAGGGTTGTTGTTTTGTTATATTATTTTGTATTAGGAGGAAGAGTTTATGCAATTTTTGAATGTTTTTCTAACACCCTTAGAAATCTTTATGTTTCATTGGACCTTAATGAACACTTCCTATGAAAATATTTGAAATTATAAACTATGCTTGTTGTTAGCCTTTGATGTTATTTCTCCTTCCAACAATGAGTGGTTGTGGCATTTTATTTCTAATTGTATCACTCATAGGAATGATTGGGTTTGAAATGTTATAAAAGTGTTGGTGCATCGCCATTTTATGTTTTTTATTTACATTTCCTTCTAACCTTTTCTCCAAACCCCAAAGAAGAGTTGACTTTCTATAAAAATCCCATAGATATTCAGTGAGGCACAAATTGGTCACCCACTCACTAAACTCCCCATAAGACTATTAGAGAGGCACAAGCTTTGATGATCAACAACAGCTTTCAAGGTGATATCAATTACATCATTTCATGTTCACACTTCATTTCAACATTTGGTTACATTACCTACAAGGGGTTTGACTGAGGAAAACCCCCATTCACTAACAAATCAATAAGTTTTCTTGACCTTGAGTGTGTTATTGCATATTTGCAGGTTGAAGATCAAGTTGAGCAAGATTTGGAGCAATATTGTCAAAGTTTTCAAGTTAATAAAGTTTTCATTCAAAGTGCAAGATCATAGAAAGAGCTCTATAGAATTAACTATGTAGGATTCTAGAACTTGATAACCAGGATTTCAAGAGTGCAGACATCAAAGTAGAAGATCCTGAAATCAATTTTCTAAAACCCTAAGAGGACCCATTTGTCGTTGAACACAAATGGCTAGGTACACAACTTTTTATTCTCTAAAACCATCCCCCATACTTTCCATAATAGTTATGGTCATTTTCCAATTTGTTTTATCATTTTATTTTACATAATTTGAGGTGTTTAGGGCCTTGAAAAATAAGTGGCCCATCTCTTTATTCTCACATTGGTTGGACCCTATTTTCACCCTATACATTATTATTATGTTTTTTTATCAATGACTGCTCATGTTTTGGATTTATTTTCTTTCATATAAATAATGAAGTATCTAGAAAGTTTTAAAATTCTTAATTTATTATTGAAAATCAAATTGATAAAAAAAATCAAGTTCAAACAATGGAGGAAGCTATATTGAACAAAAAGTGGGTCCAACCAATAAATAGGGTTCACTCAAACTAGGGTCCATACGAACCCCTTTTTGGGTCCATATGAACACCCTAGTTCATGCTAACACCTAAAAACCAAAAAACAAAATCATGTGAGCATTTTTACAATATTCCTTCCTCAATGAAATTGTAAATGAGTATTGTGGGATCACTAGAGTTTTTTCTTGTAATGATGATAAACCTAGATCTATGAAAGAAGTTATTTCTTTGAAGGAGAAATGAGTCTTGGATGGAGGCCATAGAGGATGATGTGATGTCCTTGGATAGATGTGAAACATGGGATCTCATAGATTTTCCTAAGCGAAAGAATCTCATTGGATGTAATTTGGTATTTAAAACTAAATTTGAATCAGATAGATAGTTGGAAAGGTACAAGCCAAGACCAATGGGGAAAGATCACTCCTAATTTGAAGGAGTTGATTTTGATGAAATTTTATCGTATAATGCAAAAAAAAAAAACTTCTCATAGATTCCTACTTTCTATTGTCATTTCTTATGATTTATAATTAAAGAAAATCAATGTTAAAATCAATTTCTTGAATTTGAATATTAAGGAAGAAATATATATGAAAGAACCTGATAATTTTATGCTAAAAGGGAAGGAGAACATGATTTGTAGGCATAAGTGGCCATCATATGGTTTGAGGAAATCACCTCAAATATGGTATTAAAAGGTTCAATCTTTTTAATTGGACCTTACTTTTGTTAGGAATGAATATGATGATTGTATTTATTTCAAATTGATTGAAGATTAGTTATTAGTAATTATCTTGTATGTTGACCTCTGACATGTTCATTAAAAAAATAAGGAAAATTATTAGGAGGATAAAAAATTTATTATATTTTTCTTTTGATATAAAGTATTTAGGGGCTCAAAATAAATTATTGGTATGGAGATCAATAGAGATCGAGTTTTAATAAATCTTGGATTAGTTTAGAGTATTCTCAAACTATTTTACAATAGTTTATTGTGAAGGACTAAAAGCTAGTAAGTATTATTTTATCTATTGGTACTAATTGTCATTAGATTAGTATCAAAAGTTAAATGATGATATGAATGATATGTTTAATATTCCATATGCTAGTGTCTTAGGTATCCTAATGTATGTTATGGTTTGTATAAGGCTAGGCATTGCCTAAGGAGTGGTATTTCTTAGAAGGTTTGTGTTTAAACCTAGTAGAAATAATTGGAATTATGTGACATGTGTTTTAGATGTTTATGAGAGACTTATACAATTATTTTATTTTATATCATATGACTAATCATGTGGAGAATTTTATTGATATATAGGGCTTTATTTATTCTAACTAGGTTACTTGTTTGGATAATAGGAAACTCATAAGAAAATAGCTTCTTTTTTTTTTTTTTTTTGAGGAGATATTGGTTGAATAAATAAGAAAACCTCCAATTGTATTATCCACTATAAAATTAGGATACATGGTCTTGATTCAGGATTGTAAGGAGGTGGTGTAGTTATGAATATTATTGTAGTGTAGAAAAAAGTAACCCTTTTTCACACTTAATTTGGAGATGAATAATTAATAATAAAATGGAATTAATGGTTCCTTATTTAGGGTGTTGTAAAGTGTATTTTTACACTTTCACACTAATATAGGGATTTATTAATTAATGGAGGCTAGTTTTTCTTTAGTTGGCCCCTTTAACTCAAATTCAAGCCTTATTAATTCAAAATTCTGAGGGATAAAACCCGATACTCATAAATAATATTTCATAACACTTAATTTTACAAGGAATGTGTCCTAAGATAGTGACCTTATACCCATTCACCACCTAGAAAATGGGTCCTCACTAAGTCCTAGGACCCCCTTTTGGTATAAATTTTCACAATCCCCAAAGAGTGTCCTAGTTAAGTATACTAGGACCCATTCATCCTATGATGAATGGGTCCTCACTTAACTTAGGACCCCTCCTTGGAATATTTTTTTTGGTAGTACACTTTGGACATGTGCAGGATCGTGATGGGCCAAAAAGTGGTGATATGATATGTATGTGTAGGGTATGTGGCTGACATTTTTTTCACCCAAAATTGATGAAATAAAAAGGGTCTTTAAAGGAGATTCTCAGGTTTCCACCAATATAAATTATGTTTTACTTTGAATTTAATAAATAATTATTATTCATTTTCTATTTGAATTATGACTAAAGTCCTGATTGATAGGTTGATTGAAAAACATCTATAGCTTTCAAATGATATCACATTTTTTGAATTCAAAATATGTGTCACATGCTATGCTTTGCATATTATAGGATTAAAAAAAATGAATTTCATGAAATTTTTGACCAAGTTAAGGTGGTTAGACATACGAGTTTTTATATTTTTTAAAAGTTGTATTAAAAAAATCATAATTAATTATTTACTTGAAAAAAAATTATAAAAATATATGCATCATATCAGGACATGATTCCTCTGCTTATATCTAAAATATTATAAAAAAATATTATCATTTTATTGTGGTTAGGGTGGTTAGACAAACACCTGCTTGTCATTTTTTCCCTAAAATTTAAGTGCTACTACATTGAAATTTTAAATTTTCACCAAATAGATTTTAAAAAAATAAAAATAAACCTAGTAGGTTAGAAACTACATTCAATTTTCTATAGATTCTATTCTCACATATATTTGAAACAATATAGATAACTTATTTAAATTTTTATGTCAAGATGTCTAACTCTGATTTTTCTAAATTTTTCACCACTTAAGGGCCTATTTTTTCCATGATGATCCTCCACATACCCCTTTAATTATTTCAAATCATAGATCTGATGTTAGCTTGTCTTATTTGTGTTTTAGGAATTATTCTTAAGTTATCTATAAATACAATGTCATTTCATTATGCTTAAACTACAAGAAGAAAGGAAAAGAGAGAAATTTCATGAGATCAAGCATTCATATTCAAGAAGCAAGCAAGAGTGAAGTCTTGGAGCAACATTATAGTCTTCAAGCTAATTTTTTCTTCAAAGATAAACCATTATTGAAGGAGTGATGATAGATGCCTATGGAGAATCATGATGGATTCTAGGTTATGGGGAGATGAACAAGACATTCACCCAAGCCTAATAACTTCTTTCCTAAGTGATTCCATATTCTATGACCATTCTATTTTCAACCTAGAGAGAGGTATAATCAAATTTGTGACTTATTAAAAGGGATTTGGGATCTCCTAAAGTAGGTCCTTTGCATTATTCATGTTACATTTTAGCATGATATTCTAACACAATTGGGTAGGATTTCTTTGCATCATTAGAGATCTTAATCTTAGACACACTTAAGGTTAGGATTGCACACACATTTCATGTTTCACATTTTCATTCATCATCAACGTTTAATTACCAAACTTGGGGTTTGAATGACGAAAACCCCTATACACCAACAAACTCCAATTTTTTTTTGCATATTATTAGCAAATCTAGATCTGAAAGTAGGAATTTAAAGTTAAAGGAAAGATGTGTAGATCTGGAACTTCAAGATTAGGTTCTGAATTTTCTAAAAGAGCCTACTAGGACCCATTCATCACCAGGAAAATGAGTCCTTGTTAGGGTTTTAGGGACAACATATTTTCATAATTGACAAGCTTCATTTCCAAATTTAGAGCCTCTTGAATAGGTACACCATGACCCATTCACCACCTAGCAAATGAGTCCCTAATAAGGTTGCATAAACAACTAACTTTGACAGGTGCACAAAATTCCTTATTCTTGGTTTTCCCAAAAAAATCTCTACTTTATTTTTGTTTGGTGGTAGATTTCTTCATTGCATCTTGTAGACTTAGGTTTAGAGTTGTTTCTCTAGTTTGAATTTCTCTCTCGAAAGTGTGATTTGATTCACCGTCCCATCTTTGCATAAAGGAGAAATTGCAAGATCCCTAAATCTTGACTTGGATAACCTTTTAGGTTGGTAGTATCTTCAAGGTTTGGATATTATATCCCCATTTTTCTTTCATTTTGGTGAACCTGGCCCTTTTTAACATATTAATTTCTAATTTGAAGTGCATTAAAACCCTAGATCTTAGTTTTTAATAGTTTACATTAGATTTTCATTACTTGCATTGCATTTAGGGTTCTTTCATTTTGCATTATTGAACATTGGATTTAGGGTAAATTTGCATGTTTTCATTGCATATATTCACTAAGAATAAAAAAAAGTGCATTAGACATGATTTCATTTTACATTTTGTTAACATTGAAATCAACATTCAATCATTTAGATTCATATTTCACATTCAATTTAGTCACCTTATTCATCATTCAACCTTAGTCAACATTGCATTTAGAGACTTGAAATTTATAAAATCTATTACAAAATGGACTGTTGTAGACATGAAACAACAAAAACATAGGATTATCCTAGAAAAAAAAAAGTCAAATTCAAAAAATCCTAATCTGGGACCCATTTTCCATAGGGTAAATGAGTCCCTGTATACACCTATTAATCCAAAATTTTGAGTAATTTTTAGTGTTTGATTTGCATTTCTATTCTTGTTATTGTGAGAGGTAAAACCTTACATTTGTTCAAAGATTGACAAATATGGAGAAATCTCTCAATATTGAATAAATGAGATAATCACTCTCCCTATGAAATTATTGAGCAAATGTAAAGGGAACAATAACATTACCAAACTAACATGAAATTATAAATGAAATAAGCATGAAATCTATTCCTAAATTACTCAAACATCATGTGATAGGGGGATTGGTGCTATTTTGATATTGAAAATAGCCCTTTCCCAACCCCTTTAGATAAGCTAAGTGATAAAACTGCCTTGAAGATGATATGGATTAAAATGATAATGATGCATTTGTGCATGAGATTGTTAAGGATTGAATCAATGGACATGATCTCTATGTATGGCCAAGAAGCATAAAATAATTCCAAACATGGAGGATGTGGGAGTAAAGATCCACCAATGAGAAGAGGCCACTTGTCCACTTGTGATAGGTTGAGGAATGTGTAAGTTTTGGTTAATGTGCCAAAGAGGGGGAGATTTCAAATTTGAATTTGAGAGTTAAATGTTGAGTATCACCTTTGCAAGGGACATGTAAGAGCCATGTCAGAGCTCATAAATACTTTCTTGGATGTACATGTCAACTTGTTTTTGAATTCAAATTTGAGGGAATATTCTCAAAGATGCCATGTTGAGTGAAAATGATGATTTTATAAATGAATAAATTCGACTTATTGGTGCAAGTGGGAAAGTGCCAGAGGATGTGATGGGTGACTAGACTAAATTAATCAGATTAGATTAGCTAGATGATGATTAGATGCTGAATTCATTTGACTTGATTTCTTTAATTTATTTTAAATAAAAAATGCATGTAAGGTGATTTTGTGACTTAATTTCAAACAAAGGTTTGATTTATTTAATCGCTGTAAGTAGA
The DNA here is from genome assembly GCA_007258455.2 of Sequoia sempervirens. Taxonomy (NCBI): domain Eukaryota; kingdom Viridiplantae; phylum Streptophyta; class Pinopsida; order Cupressales; family Cupressaceae; genus Sequoia; species Sequoia sempervirens. The sequence goes on from VDFB02089968.1 coordinate 156,394, forward strand.
TGTTGGGATCAAGTTGATTTATTTAATTTAAATTGATGACTTTAGGAGCTTGACCAAATAAACTTGGTTTATTTGATGAAAGGATGAATATGACCTAATCAAATGCATAATATCAATTTCACGTGTCTACATTTTTCCCATCTTTGAAGCAATGTACTTGTTGCGTTGGTTCGAAGAATAAACCGCACAAGAATCAAAATTCAATTTTAAAAAAAAACTGCATATTCTGGAAAGAATTACACTAGTACATTGCCCTCCGCAGACTGAGCCAAAAGCATCCAATTTGAGGGTCGATCTCATGATAAAGAGTTTCAAAATGGATGGTTATGATCGTGATGCAAATGAGATGATTTTAAGATGCTTAGAATAACCAATCTATATTATCCTAGGCAACTGAAATGATGATATAATGCATGTGAGATGGATGAGATGGATGATGTGATATGCTATGATTATGCAAATGTACGATTTTATGAGATGCTTAGACTAACAGATCTATATTATGATGATGACTATGTATGTGAGATGATAGGTCGAATGTTGATGGTTCGTGGATGGAGGATGGATGCAGGATGGATGCATTGGTGATCTTATGTTAGCGCGATGAGATGATGACGAGAGGATCCAACAAGTCCATGATCTGATGAGACTTTATTAGAGATGATGATGATGATGGTAGATGATGATTTTCTTATCAAGGATTGGGATTTTAAAAGGGCTACTTACCTTATGTTTGATTACACATCTAGATATGATGCATCAAGGTATAAAGAACTAGGGATGGCATTGTACCTAGTGCCATGGACTTTGACTGGACAACAGATAGGAGTATTCTCTTGTTCACACTTGACATAACAAAACCTTGCTAGGACATACCTAACAAGCATTCACCAAAGTTATATTGCTAAGAACATCCAACAAGCACAACAAACAAAAGGATAATGATCATTTCCCCATTCCTATCTCTCTAAATCCTTCGTTCAGATATCATCGAGAGGTCCTTGGAATGAGCACAATAAGATAAATTAAAATAAAAGATCAAGTACACAAACAAGTCAATGTTATTCATACCTCTAGCCAATGGGATCTGTTTTGATAGGATAAGAATCAAAATGATTGCCAATAGATAATGTCCATTGTAGGAAGGATACATCCTAGGAAATGTTAGTGGATGGTGGCACATCATTTTGATTATCCAAAGTGATTTCCAAAATGATGCCCATTTTCAGAACAATATATCCTAGGACATGCATTGTATAGGATGATGATGGATTGATAAGTTGATTGATAGGCTATTGATATAAGGTTGATTGACATGTCTAAAAATGATCAAGAGTTTAATTTTGTTTTAAAGGTCAGTAGTTTCAATTTTGATTTTGTGATTGAAGCTTTCTTTTGTTGATTGTTGTGATTGTCTCTATTTGTTTTACCAAAGGATGAAGGTGACAATCAATTTATTATGGATTGATTATTTCGAAAGTGAAAATGAGATCGCATAGATGGATTTTTTCAAATATTTGATGTTTTTGACATTTTTGAATATTTGAGGTTGTTTTTATATTTTCAAGTAAGACTTTACAAATGTTTTGATTTTTGAATTTCAGGATGTTTTTGGGATTTTCAAAGATTTTATGAATGCTTTTGGATTTTGATGTGATTTCTGATGTTTTGGACTTTTGTGTTTTTTTTGAATGTTTTTGACCTTTTTATATTTTTGAATGTTTTTGGATTTTGTGTCTCAGGGGTTGATCAAAGATTAGCCTTGCCTCACATTTGCTCAAAGATCTAGCGAGTTCGTGATTCCAATGTTTTTGGATTTTTCTAATTTTTAATGTTTTGACTTTTAGGTCTCAGGGGTAGATCAAAGATTAGCCTTGCCTACGTTTAAGCTCAGAGATGATGTAGTTCGGATTCTAATGTTTTTTGATATTTTTTTTATTTTTTGAGTGTTTTTGGATTTTTTGATATGTTTTGGATGTGCTTGGATTTTTTGATGTTTTGGATGTTTTTGGATTTTTCACATGATTTTGACGATTTGGATATGGACATGTGTGATGATATTAGTTCTCTGTTTGGGATTTTGTTTAAGACCACTTGCTAAGGTTGATTGATCAAATCGATAACATTGTTGAGGATACACAACAATGCAAGGGTTTGATTGATCAAGATTGGTGACGATAACATTATTGAGGATGCTCAACAATGCAAGGCTAGTGTTAAGAACACAAGGACTGGGATTCATATCCCAAGGTGATAAGGGATTGATGATGATAACATTGTTGAGGATACACAACAATGCAAGGATTTGATTGATTAGGATTTTGAAGCTTGGTTTGGAACAAAAGTTGTTCAAATGATTTGATGTGATGTTTGACATGCAAATTAGATGTGATTAATATAATTTTTTTTGGATTGATGTTCGATGAAAGATGAAGCTTTAATAAAGAATATAAGTTCATCATCTCACCAAAATATGCCATGGGCTAGTGATTCAAATTTTTTCTCACAAGTGGTGGACCAATTTTATTTCACGCTTGCCAATGTTCGGATCACCACATAAGTTGGAGGATATAGATCAACATTTATTCCCAAAGCAGGATGTAAATATCTGCCCCTAGTGTCTAGCAATGTACAGAATGTCATGGATGGATGGATATGGTAAGTACACCAAGGATTCCAAGGATTATCTTGTGATAAGATAAGGTGCTCAAATAAAGAATGCTCATTGGATAATGCTTCATGGCTTAGATAATGTTGGGTAGGATAAGATCAGTGAAAATGACCTATGTCAAGATGTTTTCCATAAGCAAGCGTAAAGTGTGCCCCAAAGTTTCATCAAGATCAAGATAACTCAGATGATGGATGTAGACATATGCATATGGATTGGATAAATGGGTCATGGATGAATGGATTTATTATGGCTGAGATAGATGGGGTGTTCGCTTTATTATGAATGGGATGAGATGCTTTATCCTGGACTAGCACACACGAATGATCAATTCTACACACGATGCCCGTTTTCTAGGTTTTCATCATGGTCTTTCGCAAAGTGCCACTCATGCGGTTTTCACTAGAGGATGATTTTTTTCTCTTACTATTTTAACTCTTTTCTAATTCTATTTTTGGATTTTCACTTTTCTTTTTTTTTTTACTATTTTGAAAGATTTTAAGCTCATGTTAATCACCTTGTGGTGTTGATGTAGACACCCCTATCATAATGTGCCATTGATATCCTACTTGAAGAAGCTGCTCTGCTAAGATTCATGCACTTGAATGCATCTTTTGGGATTCTTGATCTACTTCATTGACACTAGAGTTGACTTTGTCTTGTGTGTACATTGCATAGAGTGCCTTTTGAATCCTTTATGATGAAGGGTCATTTCCAATACATGGTCAATGTGAGAATTGGATATCATGCGGAGGCATGGATGGAGTGTGTTTAGGGGTAAGATATGGATTGGTTGATAGTTTGGAACCTTTGACTCTCCAAACTTGGGAAGGGGAACAATGATGGGTGGATCTGAAGTGTGCGTGGAATTAGGAGCAACTTCTTGATACACTTTGTATATCACTTGAAAATGTTTTTGTGGACATCTTTGATGGATACTTTCCCTTTTTTATTTTTCCCCATAGTTTCTTTGACTAATGGAGTTTGATAGGGATAATATTTTTTTATATTTTTTGGTATCCATGTGTATTTGATTTGTCCATTATGCTTCTTAGCTTCTTTTTCTTTGATAATGTTCTTTTTGCTTTGATTCAAATCTTTCTTTTGATGTTGGTCCCAATTCATGGATGGGGTGATGGGTGGATAAAGATTCATGACATGGCTAGTTGTAGTATTATATTCGCTTCACCATAAGGAATCTTTGTGGCTCCCCTATGTTGACATTTGCACTAGATAAAGTTGCCCCCAGTATAGTGGTAGTAGCACCTTCGTTCCTTGATTCTGCTTGTTTTGAGATGTCTTGTTCAGTAAACATGCTCTGACAAATGACCACTACAAATGATGTTATTTTGATTGGATGCTCTACTGACTCTAAAGTATCTTGTTCTATCTGACCAACTTCCTTGAGTGGATACTGTTGGATATCTTTATTTATCATGTCCTCAGTCTGAATTTGGGATATATCTGATACTACTATTGACAACTCTGTTTGATTGTAGGAATCAATAACCCGCTCTTTTTGTGTCATAATGTCAGGAGTAAAGGAATCCTATTCTAGATGAAGATCATATACGTGTCCATCCAAAGAAATAATCTCATGGGTAGATGGAGGAGTATGTGCTATGTGGATATGATCATTATTTGTGACATCTTGTATAGATAGGAGAGTGTCCATTAGATCATTGTAGTATCTTGGAGATACAAATTCTTGATCTTGATTAATTTTAGAATTTCTTTTGACATGCTTTGGATCAAGGCCTTGACATGGGTCAATTTCAAAGGATGGGTTGCTTATAAAGGGTTCTTGGATGTCATCATTAGACATGGTAAGTGGTTCAATATCTTCAAGTGTCAATTTTAGGGTTCCTCCAGTATTTGTAACCATGAGGTCAAAGGGGGTCAACATGTCTTGGAAAGGACCATTGCTAGACCTTAATGGAAGATTTTGATCTTGCTTTGGAATAAATTTCTTGAGATATGTCCTCTAACTCATTAGGTGATGTAGAGACATTTTCAACATGATCATTGGTCAACGGATCATGCATTATGTTGATAGGATCGAATAATGCTAACACTCCTTGAAATAAATTGCTAAAAGTGGCTCTTGATGTCTAGTGAGTTTATCATCAGATGGGGTGGAAACATCTTCAAGGTGCTCATCGATGAGAGATCTTGATCATTGTTTTCAACAATTGTGGTGGAGGGATTTCCAATGTATTCAACCATAGGGTCTAGTGATGTTGACATTTCTTGATTTGGATCATTGTTAGGATGTGGATTTTGATCATGATTGAAAAGTGACTCTTGGCATATGTTGATTTGATCATTGGATGAAGTAGACATAGCTTCAGGCTGCTCAGTGATGGATTGATCTTGATCCTTATTCTCAACAGTTGTCATTTTTTGTGTTTGTGCTTGTGTTTGTTGGGTAGCTTGAGAGGCTTAGGCAACTTGAGAGGCTTGTTATGCTTGTTGAATTTGTCTTTCTTGTTGAGTTGCTAGATATTGTTGGATGGCCTTTTGGTAGGCCTGGTGAGCTTTTAGAGAAATGTTATATTGTCTTGCTGTGTTTGGTTTTGGTGGTAGTGGTGGTTGATTTGGAATTGTGTTGGATGTAGTGATAAGTGGTTGAGATACACTTGGAGTGATCGTGAGGGTTTGAGATGTGATGGTCATGATAGTGGTTTTTTGAATGATCGAAGTGATAGAGATGGTTGGAATGACTGAGGTGATAGGTCTTTGGGAGACAATTTTTTTATTTTTTGGGATCAATGTTGTTGTTTGACTAGATACCATCTATTGGTGCGATGTCAATGGTATATTCAAAGGATTTGATGTGATGGCTTGCTTGGTGTTAGGTGGGTTGATTTGGATGGAGTAATTGGTAATAGGTAAAGGGGGAAGCCCTAAACTAAGGAATGATCTTGATATAGGTAATAGTGGTGGAGATGTCTCTTGGCACAATGACTCAACTATTTTGGTAAGTGTAGGAATTTGATCTTGCCAAATTTGATCTTGATTTCGATCTTGACTCCCTTGATATAGTTGATTTCATTTTTGTTCAAGCAGATTTGGGATTTATACTTGTGGTTTTTGAATGGGATCATGGAAAAATTGATTTTGGAGAATGTTTTGATTTGGGATGATTTTCAAATTTGGCATGATAGGTTGAAATTGAACATTGTTGATGTTGGGAATCACATTGCCTTTATTTAGGTAACTTGGATTTTGCATGGTGTTACCTTGACTTGGATTAATACATGGAGTTGTTAACATCTTGTTTGGATTTTGAACAACATTTGTATGATTCGTAAACATATTTATCCCAAAGTTTTCCGGATTCATGTTTGGTAATCTTGTACTTGGTATATTCACTTTTGGCATCTATGGATTTGGTGGGATGATGTTGGTCATTTGAAGACTCATGCATTGACTATTTGGTGGATAGACTTGTAAGTTTAGAATTTGATTTAAATCTACCATCGGAAAAGGTGTTCCAAGATTTAGACTGGGTAGACTCACATTTGTTGTACCATTGAGGTTCGTAGGAGATAATGATCCCATGTATGGATTGTATAAATGTGAGTTTTGAAAATCAATTGGCATTGTAAGGATTTGAGATTTTGGTTGGTTTAGATCGCTCATGAAGTATGGATAAAGTTTATATTCCATGTTCTTCTTATGTTTTGACCTTGTTGCAAAACTGACCTCTAAGGTTCTTAGGACTAATGATGAGATGAAGGATGAAATGGGTAAATGATATGGCTGTTGAACATTTAGGAATTTTGGATCAATGCTAGAATTAGGGTTTGATTTTGATTATTTTATTTGGATAATAAAATTATAAACCCTAATATGTTAGATGCTATCTTAGGATTAACTTGTTCAAAGGGGTGCTAATTTAACTAGAGGTATGAGAAAGGATGCATTCCCATACTCCTAACTAAACAAGGTGATTTTGATTTTTGATGATTTACCTAAGTCTAGAATGATGTTTCCAAAGTTATTTTATGGTATGGAGATGATAAATGTTTGGATGAATGAAGTGTTTGATTTGATCCTAAATGAATCTAGGAAGGAGTTGTTTCTAAGACCAAGATAGTGAAGAACATGCCTTTCTCTAAAAGTAATTCAAAATCAAAAGATCAATGTTTACATGAAAACCATACGACCAAAAGATGTGAAGCACATATGTAGGGTCCAATTGATTTAATCTTTGATTAATGGATTCTTTTTACCACAAACACACTCTTGATTAGATTTTGAATCTAGATGTCTAATGTCTCAACTTTTCCCTTATCCCGCAAAGTGTATTATGCAGAAACCAAGGAAATTTTAGGCAAGATTCACCTATTGTTGACCTTAGTAGGAGAAAATTGAGATGAAATCCAAATGCTTAGAAGCCTCTAAGGATAAAATCCCAAGGGAAAGCAATAGCATGTGAATTTGTTCAAGTATATTTGCTTCTCCTAAAGGGTTTGAGATTTGATGCTCATGTTGAATGTTGGTTTTCCAATGTTTTCGATCAAAGCATTGTGTTTTTGAACTGACTCACAAGCAATATAACATCCTAGCTCAATTGGTACATTTTTCTTGGTGGGCTTGCCTCATACTCTTTGTAGTAGAAGATATGATTTTGCATGCAACCAAGGAAAAAAATAAAGGTATGTTAAGAGTGAAGTCTTAGCCTCTATATTTTAACAAAGATCAAACATGGCAAGTAACTTCTTTGAATCTAAGTTCCAATGCACCACTTTGATAAACTAATTGAATAGACTAGTTGGTTGCTACACTCAAGGGTTTTAGTTCATACTTTCCATTCACGGAGAATGACCCATACAACGAGAGTCCCTTTTCAGATACATTTTGTCAAAGCCAACCATGTGATACTGGCGTTTATTCGAATACCTGCATTTATATCCTAGTTGGAAATACTCTTGGCTTTAGAGTGTTACCATTTGAGTCATTCCCTTGGGTGAGTACTTTTTCCCCAAGGCAGGCCCTCTAAGATAGAAAAAAGTGAATAAATTTATTTATAGTTTGATCAAGCCTTGTTCAGAAAAAAATGGAGAACACATGCAATAAATTTATTCACACTCATTCAAGATTTTGTTCAATATTTTAAACCCAAACTGAAGTGTGGAGGTGATCACTTTATCTCAACCCAAGATTATCAAAAAGGCCTTTTGATTTTCAAGATAGCAATGAAGCGCGAGAGAAGTGCATACATCCTTTTCAATAATAATTGTCTAATTAAGCCACCATGAAAACAAGGTTGCACATGTTCATTTTAAATTCACAAAGCAATCACTTTGATTGGTTTTAAAGCACCAAAATGAGATGTGAGACTTTCCTTGTTCAATTTGCTAACTTTAAACCAAATCTAATCATTTTTTCCTAAAGTTCGTTTTAACCCTTTCGCAATCAAAATTGAGAGCCTGGGTAATGTTTGTTTTAAAGCCCAAAACCAAAAATGAGTTAGCCTAAAATAAAAAATTAAGGCTTGTGACAGAAGCTCAAAGCATTTAAAAATGCTTTTGGGTTTCAAGTTTGATTTCTCAAATCCTTAACTCTGATCTTGCCATTGTTTTCACTCAACTCTAATGCTTGATTCCAATGTCGATTTCTCCTTTTACCTCATTTTCCTATAAAAAGAAAAGACAATCATGTGAGGATTAGAACATTAAATTCATTTTGATCACTAACTCCAAACACTAACATGATTTCAATTTTGAAAGAACAAATGATTTGGATGATCAAAAGTATTTATAAGTGGATCATGCTTTGGTATTGCTTGCATGGAGAAGGTACCACACTTGTTAGATCCATTCTCTCCCTTACCATAATCTACATCACTAGAGATATTGAGTCAATAAATCAATTACAAAGAATAAATATCTCAAAAGCATCCTCATAATCTTGAAATAACCATAATGATCTGACACTCATAATCTCAAATGTGATAATCATCCCAAATGTGGGTTATCAAAATGATCATAATAAATGTGAAAATATAAAATCATGACATTTATTATAAGTTAATGATATCAAGTTTCAATCCATAATTCATAATAGCTTTGTTTTAGAGATTTTGACATCATCACACTCGGATTCATCAGGATGAGAGCAATGCTAAAGGCATTGTTTCATCCTCGATGATGGATCACTCTGAAAGTGTGATCCTAAATGTTGATGCAAAAATTCTCACACAATCAAAACCAAACTATTGCAAAGATTTATTATAAGATTACTAAGTCTATAATATGAGAGGATATTGAATTATGAGTGAATAAAACTGCACTCAATCAAATCAAATCAATTGCTAAGAACCTTCATTAAAGACATATATCATTAAAAGCTTGCCGACACATGTTGCTTTTAATTTCAATATTGTTAGTTGATATTCCATATGTCAAAGACAAAAGCCTATTGCTAGCACCCAATTAGAAAAAAAATATCAAAGCAAAAAAAGGAATGAGCATTTAATGACAATGACTTCAAAGCAACACTGGAAAGATCTTTTGGGAATGACAGTTAATGATGAAGACTCCAAATCAACACCTACAATATCTCTACAAATAGCAATCAATGACAAAGACTCTCAATCAATACTTAAAAGATTTCTTGAAGATTTCTTAAAGCACGAGTAAATAGAACATAACAAACAAAAATAATAAATGTGTTGTGTTTTGGGATCTGCAAAAGAAAATCTAGCGCCATATATATTCCTTCAAAAGAAAGAATTGGTATGTAGCTGAAGTAGATATGCATCACTTATGAGTGTCAGAAATTTTGGTCACTACTGCTGCCTAAAGAGATTAACAGGGTTCACTGCCCAAGAAAATTTCTCTATGACACAATTATTCATTGCTAAGACCTAACCTGCCTTTTTGACCAAAAGAACCACCTTCAACGACTGTAAGCATTGCTTTGACCTGTTAATTGTGGCTTCTCTGCCTTTCATGGTACATCAACATGCAAAACATGGACACATGGACAAGTCATATGAACTGTTTGATAGAATGACTAAAAAAATGAGACCAAACAGGTGAACTATTTTCCAAACTGCCTTAGAGAGGCGTGATCTCATAGAGTGCAGTAATTGCATAGTAATTGAAGGATATGCAAAAAAAGGCTTTATAAATTTTGAGCAAATGCATTTGGCAGGCCTAAAAATCAAATGAAAAGGCTTTAGAAACTTTCAAGAAAATGCAATATCTGCAAGCATAGACAAGACATGTGAACTGTTTGACTATATGACTCGAAGAAATGTAGTCCCAGAACTGCAATTATTGCAAGATATACACAAAGAATAGGTTTTTTGCAAAGGAATTTTGAAACTTTTAAGTAAACACAATTGGTAGATGTAAATCTAGACTCCCCAACCTTCACTAGCATCCTCTGTGCCTGCTACCAGTATGGGAGCTTTGAAATAGTGAATGGATTTTTGTTCCCTTGACTTTTATTTGAGCGGTGTAATTCTTCAAAATTGTATACTTCCTAAGCTTCAATGTTGTGGGTTGCGACCTGTATTTTTGTATTTCTCTTCATTGTATTTTAAAAAACAAAGAAAACGAAGTGGCTTCTCTATTTTAGTAAACATGGGCTTTTTTTTTTATTAGCAAATTATTACAAAGTCAAAAATATTATAGTGATGGAGCAATACAAACAAGCTAAAAGCAAACTTCAAAATGTCGCCCCCTATAGAAAAATGTAGTAGCGATGGTTTTAATATAGAAGTAGCATTCATTGATAAATGCAACTGACAAGTGATAATTATTGCAGGAAGATCAGTCATTCTAGTGCCATGCTCAATAGGTAGAAATCTGATGCTTAAAAAACTATCCTTTGCCTAGCACTACCCTTGGGAAAAATGCATGAACAGAGGATTTAAACAGAGAAAGCATGAAACAAATGATTTTATGTCTAAAATAGAGAAAGAAAAACCATATTCACAGTGTACCCCTTTTTATAACACAAACAGTATTTTTCTTTCTACAAATTAACCTTGGACAAAGAGTTTGTTGGCTATCAGAACAATTGAAAGAAATCACAAAATTCCTATTTCATATGATAGAAAATAGAATGAAGAAATTACTTTCAAAGACAAACCAAAATATAAATGAAATGCATTAGTTCAAGAACACGGTGGGCGCCAAAATGTGAGAGGTAAAACCTTACATTTGTTCAAAGATTGGAAAATATGGAGAAATCTATCAACATTGAATAAATGAGATAATCACTCTCCCTATGAAATTGTTGAGCAAATGTAAAGGGAACAATAACATTACCAAACTAACATGAAATTATAAACAAAATAAGCATGAAATCTATTCCTAAATTACTCAATCATCATCTCATAGGGGGATTGGTGCTATTTTGAAATGGAAAATAGCCCTTTCCCAACTGCTTTAGATAAGCTAAATGATAAAATTTCCTTGAAGATGATATGGATTAAAATGATAATGATTCATTTGTGCATGAGATTATGGAGGATTGAATCAATGGAGATGATCTCTATTTATGGCCAAGAAGGATAAAATAATACCAAACATGGAGGATGTGGGACTAAACATCCACCAATGAGAAAAGGCCACTTGTCAACTTGTGATAGGTTGAGGAATGTACAAGTTTTGGTTAATGTGCCAAAGAGGGGGAGATTTCAAATTTGAATTTAAGATTTAAATGTTGAGTTTGACCTTTGCAAGGGACATGTAAGAGCCATGTAAGATCTCATATATGCTTTCTTGGATGTACATGTCAACTTGTTTTTGAATTCGAATTTGAGGGAGTATTCCTCAAAGACGCCATGTTGAGTGAAAATGATGATTTTGTAAATGAATAAATTGATTTATTGGTGCAAGTGGGAAAAGCTAGAGGATGTGATGGGTGATTAGATTAGATTAATCATTATTAGATTAGCTTAGATGATGATTAGATGCTTTCACCCATTTGACTTGATTTCTTTAATTTATTTAAATAAAAAATGGATAGAAGGTGATTTCAGACTTAATTAAATAAAGGTTTGATTTATTTAATCAAGGAAGGTGATGTTGGGATCAAGTTGATTTATTTAATTTAAATTGATGACTTTAGGAGATTGACCAAATAAACTTGATTTATTTGATGAATGGATGAATATGACCTAATCTAATGCATGATATCAATTTCACATATGTACAGTTATCATCCCTAATCTGGGACCCATTCACCATAGGGTGAATGAGTCCCTGTATAGATTGTAGCAAAAAAAATTCAAAGTCATTTTTAGTTTCTAATCAACATTTTTGTTTCTATTGTTAGATCTAAGAAGTAGCTTTCAAAAACAATTAATCTTTACATTTAATTTCTTGTTTATTTAGTTAGATTTTGCAACATTGGAAAAATAATTTCTTGCATATTTCAATTACAAGTAACATTATAAATCTATATTTCCAACATTATTGCATTTGTATATAAGTTATTTTACATTTTGCAATCATTAGAAAATAAAAACATCAAAAACATCAAACAAAACCCTTGGAGAAAGCATAGTTATTTGATTAAATGTCAAATCTATTTTTCAAAGTTAAACTATCCCTCAAGTCCTTTAGTAGTGATGAATTTGACATTTAAGATGAATGAGGAATTCTTCTCGCAAGGTTCATCCAATAAGGATTATTATGACAAACCAAAACAAAAAGATGTTAACATAATCACACCAATCATGTGAAAAAAGTTTACCAAGTGAACTACAATTTATAGGGGGACGAATACCCAAATGATTCCTAAAATCTTTTAAAAAAAACAAAAATTCAAGAATAAAATTAAAATTCTCATACAAAAGTAAAACATGTATATTATTGAAACCTCAGAAATAGGTGCCCTATCTTTTAGGGGATGGAACTTGGGTTTATGACCTATTTCATTTAGTTCATTCAAGGATACCTTAGAGATCTCAATCTAATGATAGAATAAGGGAAAGAAATCTACAATAAGGTGTTCTACGGTGTGATTAAAGGTTAAAAA
>VDFB02089968.1:169169-181212 GCA_007258455.2 Sequoia sempervirens
GTGTACAGTATACCATGGGCTATACAGTATAGCATGATCAGTCGCCACATACCAACAAAGGATGGGTAAAACTACATCCATTAAGGATTCAAAGTGCATACTTCACAAATTTTTTAGAACAAACTTTTGGGGCCACTTTTTAGAAGGTACCATTTTTTAGAGGCATCAAACTACAGACACTAACATAAATTGCTAGGTTGAAGCCATTTGAGGCCATAAAAAGGAGTAGCTAAAAAGACCCATAATAGATGTAGAAGGTTAAAAGGTTTCCTATGCCAAGGGTATAGTTTGACATAAAGAGAGACAAAGACAATAGAAAAGAAAACACCTAGAAACGTCAAGCTCCCTCCTTTGTTCCTCTATAATATCAATTTTAATTTCAATATCAATTTCAGATTTGATTTCAATATTACTATTTTGACATGTAAATGAACACCAAATTTAAAATAGACATCAATTTTTTTTAATGCATTCATATAGTACACTTTATCTCTTATTATCATTATAAAATGTCTTTTATCTATAAAAATATATAATTGAAATATATCTTAATATTTTTAAAATAACTTTAAATATAACCATAATTTTTTTTTTTGAATCTTTTGAGTAATCAATCATTTTAAAATTAAATGAAAAATAAATAAAATCTATTGAAAGAAATTAATTATCATTCAACCAAGAGTCAAGATCCACATTCATGCTAGCCATTACTTACAAGATTACAACATTTTTTCCAAGGGTTCAATGGTGAGTTGCAACATTTCTTATTTGTTCATGCATCATTCCTTTATTCTATTTGATTTAATTTCAAGTTTTGATTAGCAAAACAAAGTTTGAAAGGAAAACCCCTATCCCATAACAAAACACATTTTTTCCCTTTCTTTGATGTGTGATTGCAGATCTAGGTCATTTATGTTGAAGATCCATTGAAGAGAAAGATTCGAGAAAAGTTGTAAAAGTTGTCACCTTACTTTCTAGATCACATAAAGTCACTTATAGAGTAGAATTCAGTGTTTCAAAACTAGATATTTGATAGGAGGGGAGTTACAATAGAGCACTAGAGGATACCAGATTTTTGGAGCAACTTGATACTAGGACTAAATCACCACTTGTGGTATATGAGTCCTAGTACACCTATTTCAAAAAATTTCTGCAGATCTTGATTCAATAATTCTAGATTTTGGTTTCAGCCCAAATTTCTAAACTGGGACAAAATCACCCCTACTAGAATAGGAGTCCTAGTGTCCATTAAAATCAATTTTTTTAAGATTCTAGATCTTCATTCAAGCCTATTCAAGTTTCTAGGTGCATCTCTATACTTTGTCAATTTACTATTTTGATTTGAATTCATTTCTAGATCATTTGCTTAAGTCTTGCATACCATTTACATTTCTTGTCTTCTGAAGCCCTAGCTTGCTGGTGAACCCATTTTTAACCTTTAATCACACCCTAGAACACCTTATTGTAGATTTCTTTCCCTTATTCTATCATTAGATTGAGATCTCTAAGGTATCCTTGAATGAACTAAATGAAACAGGTCATAAACCCAAGTTCCATCCCCTAAAAGATAGGGCACCTATTTTCGAGGTTTCAATAATATACATGTTTTACTTTTGTATGAGAATTTTAATTTTATTCTTGAATTTTTGTTTTTTTTAAATATTTTAGGAATCGTTTGGGTATTCGACCCCCTATAAATTGTAGTGCACTTGGTAAACTTTTTCACATGATTGGTGTGATTATGTTAACATCTTTGTGTTTTGGTTTGTCATAATAATCCTTATTGGATGAACCTTGCGAGAAGAATTCCTCATTCATCTTAAATGTCAAATTCATCACTACTAAAGGACTTGAGGGATAGTTTAACTTTGAAAAATAGATTTGACATTTAATCAAATAACTATGCTTTCTCCAAGGGTTTTGTTTGATGTTTTTGATGTTTTTATTTTCTAATGATTGCAAAATGTAAAATAACTTATATACAAATGCAATAATGTTGGAAATATAGATTTATAATGTTACTTGTAATTGAAATATGCAAGAAATTATTTTTCCAATGTTGCAAAATCTAACTAAATAAACAAGAAATTAAATGTAAAGATTAATTGTTTTTGAAAGCTACTTCTTAGATCTAACAATAGAAACAAAAATGTTGATTAGAAACTAAAAATGACTTTGAATTTTTTTTGCTACAATCTATACAGGGACTCATTCACCCTATGGTGAATGGGTCCCAGATTAGGGATGATAACTGTACATATGTGAAATTGATATCATGCATTAGATTAGGTCATATTCATCCATTCATCAAATAAATCAAGTTTATTTGGTCAATCTCCTAAAGTCATCAATTTAAATTAAATAAATCAACTTGATCCCAACATCACCTTCCTTGATTAAATAAATCAAACCTTTATTTAATTAAGTCTGAAATCACCTTCTATCCATTTTTTATTTAAATAAATTAAAGAAATCAAGTCAAATGGGTGAAAGCATCTAATCATCATCTAAGCTAATCTAATAATGATTAATCTAATCTAATCACCCATCACATCCTCTAGCTTTTCCCACTTGCACCAATAAATCAATTTATTCATTTACAAAATCATCATTTTCACTCAACATGGCGTCTTTGAGGAATACTCCCTCAAATTCGAATTCAAAAACAAGTTGACATGTACATCCAAGAAAGCATATATGAGATCTTACATGGCTCTTACATGTCCCTTGCAAAGGTCAAACTCAACATTTAAATCTTAAATTCAAATTTGAAATCTCCCCCTCTTTGGCACATTAACCAAAACTTGTACATTCCTCAACCTATCACAAGTTGACAAGTGGCCTTTTCTCATTGGTGGATGTTTAGTCCCACATCCTCCATGTTTGGTATTATTTTATCCTTCTTGGCCATAAATAGAGATCATCTCCATTGATTCAATCCTCCATAATCTCATGCACAAATGAATCATTATCATTTTAATCCATATCATCTTCAAGGAAATTTTATCATTTAGCTTATCTAAAGCAGTTGGGAAAGGGCTATTTTCCATTTCAAAATAGCACCAATCCCCCTATGAGATGATGATTGAGTAATTTAGGAATAGATTTCATGCTTATTTTGTTTATAATTTCATGTTAGTTTGGTAATGTTATTGTTCCCTTTACATTTGCTCAACAATTTCATAGGGAGAGTGATTATCTCATTTATTCAATGTTGATAGATTTCTCCATATTTTCCAATCTTTGAACAAATGTAAGGTTTTACCTCTCACATTTTGGCGCCCACCGTGTTCTTGAACTAATGCATTTCATTTATATTTTGGTTTGTCTTTGAAAGTAATTTCTTCATTCTATTTTCTATCATATGAAATAGGAATTTTGTGATTTCTTTCAATTGTTCTGATAGCCAACAAACTCTTTGTCCAAGGTTAATTTGTAGAAAGAAAAATACTGTTTGTGTTATAAAAAGGGGTACACTGTGAATATGGTTTTTCTTTCTCTATTTTAGACATAAAATCATTTGTTTCATGCTTTCTCTGTTTAAATCCTCTGTTCATGCATTTTTCCCAAGGGTAGTGCTAGGCAAAGGATAGTTTTTTAAGCATCAGATTTCTACCTATTGAGCATGGCACTAGAATGACTGATCTTCCTGCAATAATTATCACTTGTCAGTTGCATTTATCAATGAATGCTACTTCTATATTAAAACCATCGCTACTACATTTTTCTATAGGGGGCGACATTTTGAAGTTTGCTTTTAGCTTGTTTGTATTGCTCCATCACTATAATATTTTTGACTTTGTAATAATTTGCTAATAAAAAAAAAAGCCCATGTTTACTAAAATAGAGAAGCCACTTCGTTTTCTTTGTTTTTTAAAATACAATGAAGAGAAATACAAAAATACAGGTCGCAACCCACAACATTGAAGCTTAGGAAGTATACAATTTTGAAGAATTACACCGCTCAAATAAAAGTCAAGGGAACAAAAATCCATTCACTATTTCAAAGCTCCCATACTGGTAGCAGGCACAGAGGATGCTAGTGAAGGTTGGGGAGTCTAGATTTACATCTACCAATTGTGTTTACTTAAAAGTTTCAAAATTCCTTTGCAAAAAACCTATTCTTTGTGTATATCTTGCAATAATTGCAGTTCTGGGACTACATTTCTTCGAGTCATATAGTCAAACAGTTCACATGTCTTGTCTATGCTTGCAGATATTGCATTTTCTTGAAAGTTTCTAAAGCCTTTTCATTTGATTTTTAGGCCTGCCAAATGCATTTGCTCAAAATTTATAAAGCCTTTTTTTGCATATCCTTCAATTACTATGCAATTACTGCACTCTATGAGATCACGCCTCTCTAAGGCAGTTTGGAAAATAGTTCACCTGTTTGGTCTCATTTTTTTAGTCATTCTATCAAACAGTTCATATGACTTGTCCATGTGTCCATGTTTTGCATGTTGATGTACCATGAAAGGCAGAGAAGCCACAATTAACAGGTCAAAGCAATGCTTACAGTCGTTGAAGGTGGTTCTTTTGGTCAAAAAGGCAGGTTAGGTCTTAGCAATGAATAATTGTGTCATAGAGAAATTTTCTTGGGCAGTGAACCCTGTTAATCTCTTTAGGCAGCAGTAGTGACCAAAATTTCTGACACTCATAAGTGATGCATATCTACTTCAGCTACATACCAATTCTTTCTTTTGAAGGAATATATATGGCGCTAGATTTTCTTTTGCAGATCCCAAAACACAACACATTTATTATTTTTGTTTGTTATGTTCTATTTACTCGTGCTTTAAGAAATCTTCAAGAAATCTTTTAAGTATTGATTGAGAGTCTTTGTCATTGATTGCTATTTGTAGAGATATTGTAGGTGTTGATTTGGAGTCTTCATCATTAACTGTCATTCCCAAAAGATCTTTCCAGTGTTGCTTTGAAGTCATTGTCATTAAATGCTCATTCCTTTTTTTGCTTTGATATTTTTTTTCTAATTGGGTGCTAGCAATAGGCTTTTGTCTTTGACATATGGAATATCAACTAACAATATTGAAATTAAAAGCAACATGTGTCGGCAAGCTTTTAATGATATATGTCTTTAATGAAGGTTCTTAGCAATTGATTTGATTTGATTGAGTGCAGTTTTATTCACTCATAATTCAATATCCTCTCATATTATAGACTTAGTAATCTTATAATAAATGTCATGATTTTATATTTTCACATTTATTATGATCATTTTGATAACCCACATTTGGGATGATTATCACATTTGAGATTATGAGTGTCAGATCATTATGGTTATTTCAAGATTATGAGGATGCTTTTGAGATATTTATTCTTTGTAATTGATTTATTGACTCAATATCTCTAGTGATGTAGATTATGGTAAGGGAGAGAATGGATCTAACAAGTGTGGTACCTTCTCCATGCAAGCAATACCAAAGCATGATCCACTTATAAATACTTTTGATCATCCAAATCATTTGTTCTTTCAAAATTGAAATCATGTTAGTGTTTGGAGTTAGTGATCAAAATGAATTTAATGTTCTAATCCTCACATGATTGTCTTTTCTTTTTATAGGAAAATGAGGTAAAAGGAGAAATCGACATTGGAATCAAGCATTAGAGTTGAGTGAAAACAATGGCAAGATCAGAGTTAAGGATTTGAGAAATCAAACTTGAAACCCAAAAGCATTTTTAAATGCTTTGAGCTTCTGTCACAAGCCTTAATTTTTTATTTTAGGCTAACTCATTTTTGGTTTTGGGCTTTAAAACAAACATTACCCAGGCTCTCAATTTTGATTGCGAAAGGGTTAAAACGAACTTTAGGAAAAAATGATTAGATTTGGTTTAAAGTTAGCAAATTGAACAAGGAAAGTCTCACATCTCATTTTGGTGCTTTAAAACCAATCAAAGTGATTGCTTTGTGAATTTAAAATGAACATGTGCAACCTTGTTTTCATGGTGGCTTAATTAGACAATTATTATTGAAAAGGATGTATGCACTTCTCTCGCGCTTCATTGCTATCTTGAAAATCAAAAGGCCTTTTTGATAATCTTGGGTTGAGATAAAGTGATCACCTCCACACTTCAGTTTGGGTTTAAAATATTGAACAAAATCTTGAATGAGTGTGAATAAATTTATTGCATGTGTTCTCCATTTTTTTCTGAACAAGGCTTGATCAAACTATAAATAAATTTATTCACTTTTTTCTATCTTAGAGGGCCTGCCTTGGGGAAAAAGTACTCACCCAAGGGAATGACTCAAATGGTAACACTCTAAAGCCAAGAGTATTTCCAACTAGGATATAAATGCAGGTATTCGAATAAACGCCAGTATCACATGGTTGGCTTTGACAAAATGTATCTGAAAAGGGACTCTCGTTGTATGGGTCATTCTCCGTGAATGGAAAGTATGAACTAAAACCCTTGAGTGTAGCAACCAACTAGTCTATTCAATTAGTTTATCAAAGTGGTGCATTGGAACTTAGATTCAAAGAAGTTACTTGCCATGTTTGATCTTTGTTAAAATATAGAGGCTAAGACTTCACTCTTAACATACCTTTATTTTTTTCCTTGGTTGCATGCAAAATCATATCTTCTACTACAAAGAGTATGAGGCAAGCCCACCAAGAAAAATGTACCAATTGAGCTAGGATGTTATATTGCTTGTGAGTCAGTTCAAAAACACAATGCTTTGATCGAAAACATTGGAAAACCAACATTCAACATGAGCATCAAATCTCAAACCCTTTAGGAGAAGCAAATATACTTGAACAAATTCACATGCTATTGCTTTCCCTTGGGATTTTATCCTTAGAGGCTTCTAAGCATTTGGATTTCATCTCAATTTTCTCCTACTAAGGTCAACAATAGGTGAATCTTGCCTAAAATTTCCTTGGTTTCTGCATAATACACTTTGCGGGATAAGGGAAAAGTTGAGACATTAGACATCTAGATTCAAAATCTAATCAAGAGTGTGTTTGTGGTAAAAAGAATCCATTAATCAAAGATTAAATCAATTGGACCCTACATATGTGCTTCACATCTTTTGGTCGTATGGTTTTCATGTAAACATTGATCTTTTGATTTTGAATTACTTTTAGAGAAAGGCATGTTCTTCACTATCTTGGTCTTAGAAACAACTCCTTCCTAGATTCATTTAGGATCAAATCAAACACTTCATTCATCCAAACATTTATCATCTCCATACCATAAAATAACTTTGGAAACATCATTCTAGACTTAGGTAAATCATCAAAAATCAAAATCACCTTGTTTAGTTAGGAGTATGGGAATGCATCCTTTCTCATACCTCTAGTTAAATTAGCACCCCTTTGAACAAGTTAATCCTAAGATAGCATCTAACATATTAGGGTTTATAATTTTATTATCCAAATAAAATAATCAAAATCAAACCCTAATTCTAGCATTGATCCAAAATTCCTAAATGTTCAACAGCCATATCATTTACCCATTTCATCCTTCATCTCATCATTAGTCCTAAGAACCTTAGAGGTCAGTTTTGCAACAAGGTCAAAACATAAGAAGAACATGGAATATAAACTTTATCCATACTTCATGAGCGATCTAAACCAACCAAAATCTCAAATCCTTACAATGCCAATTGATTTTCAAAACTCACATTTATACAATCCATACATGGGATCATTATCTCCTACGAACCTCAATGGTACAACAAATGTGAGTCTACCCAGTCTAAATCTTGGAACACCTTTTCCGATGGTAGATTTAAATCAAATTCTAAACTTACAAGTCTATCCACCAAATAGTCAATGCATGAGTCTTCAAATGACCAACATCATCCCACCAAATCCATAGATGCCAAAAGTGAATATACCAAGTACAAGATTACCAAACATGAATCCGGAAAACTTTGGGATAAATATGTTTACGAATCATACAAATGTTGTTCAAAATCCAAACAAGATGTTAACAACTCCATGTATTAATCCAAGTCAAGGTAACACCATGCAAAATCCAAGTTACCTAAATAAAGGCAATGTGATTCCCAACATCAACAATGTTCAATTTCAACCTATCATGCCAAATTTGAAAATCATCCCAAATCAAAACATTCTCCAAAATCAATTTTTCCATGATCCCATTCAAAAACCACAAGTATAAATCCCAAATCTGCTTGAACAAAAATGAAATCAACTATATCAAGGGAGTCAAGATCGAAATCAAGATCAAATTTGGCAAGATCAAATTCCTACACTTACCAAAATAGTTGAGTCATTGTGCCAAGAGACATCTCCACCACTATTACCTATATCAAGATCATTCCTTAGTTTAGGGCTTCCCCCTTTACCTATTACCAATTACTCCATCCAAATCAACCCACCTAACACCAAGCAAGCCATCACATCAAATCCTTTGAATATACCATTGACATCGCACCAATAGATGGTATCTAGTCAAACAACAACATTGATCCCAAAAAATAAAAAAATTGTCTCCCAAAGACCTATCACCTCAGTCATTCCAACCATCTCTATCACTTCGATCATTCAAAAAACCACTATCATGACCATCACATCTCAAACCCTCACGATCACTCCAAGTGTATCTCAACCACTTATCACTACATCCAACACAATTCCAAATCAACCACCACTACCACCAAAACCAAACACAGCAAGACAATATAACATTTCTCTAAAAGCTCACCAGGCCTACCAAAAGGCCATCCAACAATATCTAGCAACTCAACAAGAAAGACAAATTCAACAAGCATAACAAGCCTCTCAAGTTGCCTAAGCCTCTCAAGCTACCCAACAAACACAAGCACAAACACAAAAAATGACAACTGTTGAGAATAAGGATCAAGATCAATCCATCACTGAGCAGCCTGAAGCTATGTCTACTTCATCCAATGATCAAATCAACATATGCCAAGAGTCACTTTTCAATCATGATCAAAATCCACATCCTAACAATGATCCAAATCAAGAAATGTCAACATCACTAGACCCTATGGTTGAATACATTGGAAATCCCTCCACCACAATTGTTGAAAACTGTAGATGTCTAAATTTAGACACTTAATTTATCCAAATTCATCCCTTTTAATTAACATCCTTAAGTTCTTCTAATCCCTAAGGTATTTAATCAATAATACCTTATCTCTTTAATCCTCCTTCTATCAATTGAATTAAATAAATATTCCATTTATTTAATTCCCTTCATGTCACATCCTCCATCATTTTTATCTTACCCTAATCCATCTTCTAATCTCATCATTAGGATGTGCACATGCCTAATTCTTGATTAGGAGGTGTCACATCCTCCAACTTTTGCAAGTTGGCCTCTAATCTCTCTTAGCCACCTAACCATTCTCTAATCCTTCACTAACTAGCCTAATCAACCTCTTAAGGAATTTTTAATTCCTTTTATCCTTCCAAGGAATATTAAATTCCTTTTCTCTTCCACATGTCCTTTATGACATGTGTCCTTGGTCAACCTTATTAAAGGCCTTCCCCTTTTGGACAAGGCATCTCCCTTCCCCATGTGAATTTTTAATTCACCTTTTAATCCCCCAAGGCACCCAAAAAGAATTTTTAATTCCTTCACTTCTTCCCACATGTCCTTCACTTATTCTTTATTCTTTCCCATCTCCCCATGAGAATATTTGAGGAATTTTGAATTCCTCACATGTCCTCTCACCCACATGGGGACAAGGACCTCCTTTATGAGGAGATCTTGTCCAATCCCAAGGTACTTTGTACCCCCTCCATGTCATGTACTTCTCCTTCCACCTCATGTCCACTTCACCTTTTAGGGCTAAATCACATGCCACATGTCAAGATGTGAGGGCTTGTGAGTTCTCAACTCACCTTAGTCCTACATCTTGATATTTGTTGGCTCAATCTTGGCCATCCATTTCCCTAGAGATTTCCAAAATCTCTATAAATACCCCCTCTTTTCTCTCATTTTAGGAGAGATCATTTTGCTAGCCAAACTCTTGCAATTTTGTTTCTCAACTTATACTTAGCCATTTTCACATTTTTTATCCACTTGCACTCATCCTCACATCACTTTTTAGCTTGCATCTACTTGCCATCCAAAGAGCATACACATCAAAGATCGAAGAGCCAACCAAAGGATCGATTCGATGCAAGGTATAAAGTTCCATTTTGTTGCTTTCATCTTGTGTTGTTTCCAACTTAGGCTAATCTTGAGGTGTAGGTTGTTTTGGTGTTTATTTGCACTATTTCACTTGTTGCTTTCTTTCTAATGCTCACATTCGACCTATCATATTTCTGGCATGCCCGGTGGGACCCACAAAAGGGTCTATTTCCTTCACGTTTGCTATTTTTTGCATTTTTCAAGGTCCAGGTTGTAGAGTGGCGGACCTATCCTGACAGAGTGGCGGATCTTTCCAGTGGTGGCGGACCTGTCCTGACAGAGTGGCAGACCTATCCAGTGGTGACAGACCTGTCCTGACAGAGTGGCAGACCTGTCCTGCTATGGCGGACCTGTCCTACAGTGGTGGACCTATCTTGGCAGGGTGGTGGATTTGTCCTCCAGTGGCAGACCTGTCCTGCTGTGGCGGACCTATCCTGTGGTGGTGGACCTATCCTAATGTAGTGGCGGACCTATCCTAATGCAGTGGCAGACCTGTCCTGATGCAGTGGCAGACCTGTCCCTACAGAGTGGCGGACCTGTCCTCCCGAAGGTAAAATTTCAAGTTTTCTCCAATTGTCTTTTGGTAAAATAGGCACATAGTTTAATTAAAGGGGGTCAATAAACCTTGTTTGGCATGTTTGGGAAGGCTATTTGACGTATCCAATCCCCTTGCGCCATTTGGAAATCTTGGGTGACGAGAAATCGTAGCTTTCCAAGTCCTTTTGAGTCACCCTTTTTCACTTTCTTAGCGGGACCTGCTTGGGGATTTCATCACCCCAAGGGACGATTCCAACCACGTGTACCGGCGGGGTATATAAAGGGAGGAGAGTGAAAGTTGTACCTCAATCCAACCACATTGTAATTGGCGAAGTGTCAGGATGACGTGAAGAGTTGGTCTGAGCCTTTAGTATCTCGCTAAGGTTCCCGACTCACGCTTGTAACGGGTTGGTGTTCACGGTTTGGGCCTCATGTACCGTGCGTATATCGAGGACTCCTTAGCAACCATGTTCATCCTAGAGTAGAAGACTTTGTTGGCCATACCCATCTCTACTAATCTTAGGGTTGTGCTGTTTGAATTGCCTTTCTCGTGCATAAACCAGTGATTATCAGTGGCCAAGTCTTTTTATGATTGCTATATTTTGGGTCCTTTGCCTTACCCATCCATCAAAACATCAAGCTTAAACTTACCCTCTGGGGGACTTGACCTTATCCTTCGGCAGACCTATCCCAGTGTAGTGGCAAACCTATCCCTGTGCAGTGGCAAACCTGTCCTAGTGCAGTGGAAAACCTATCCCTGTGCAGTGGCAAACCTGTCCCAGTGCAGTGGCAAACCTGTCCTAGTGCAGTGGCAAACCTATCCCAGTGCAGTGGAAAACCTATCCTGGAGTGGCAAACCTATCCCAGTGCAGTGGCAAACCTGTCCTAGTGCAGTGGAAAACCAGTCCTGGAGTGGCAAACCTATCCTAGTGCAGTGGCAAACCTGTCCTAGTGTGGTGGAAAACCTGTCCTAGTGTGGTGGAAAACCTATCCCTGTGCAGTGGCAAACCTATCCCAGTGCAGTGGTGGACCTGTCAAACCAGTGGCGGACCTATCCTCATGCAGTGGTGGACCTGTCCTTATGCAGTGGCGGATTTGACCTTCTGCTCTTTCTTCCTAGGGCCGCCATTTCCACACTGTTTGTCTGATTGACTCCATTCAAAGGCAATTCTTCTTGTTTTTTCATGCTCTTTCCAATGATATATACCACTTCATACTTTTGAGAAGTTGGTTGGGGCACATTTTTCTTCACCATCTGCCTCCTCGAGGGGGGTGCACCCTACCATTCTCGTCCATTTACTCCTTCTGAGTAAACATTCATCCATTTCACACATCCTTTCATCATTCTGAACTC